>LOJH01030099.1:0-12567 GCA_001685095.1 Ellobius talpinus
GTTGAAGTCTCCCACTATTAGTGTGTGGGGCTTAATATATGATTTAAGCTTTAGTATTGTCTCTTTTACAAATGTGGGCACCCTTGTATTTTGGGCATAGATGCTCAGAATTGAAACTTCCTCTCGATGAGTTTTTCCTGTGACAAATATGAAATTACTTTCTTCATCTCTTTTGATTGATTTTAGTTTGAAGTCTATTTTGTTAGATATTAGGATAGCTACCCCAGATTGTTTCTTAGGTCCATTTGATTGGAAAATCTTTTCCTAACTCTTTACTCTGAGGTAATGTCGGAGGTGTGTTTCTTTTATGCAGCAGAAGGATGGATTCTGTTTTCATATCCAATCTATTCACCTGTGCCTTTTGGTAGGTAACTTGAATCCATTTGTATTAAGAGATATTAACGATCAGTGATTGTTAGTTCCTTTATTTTTGTTTTTGTTGGTGGTGGTGGTATTGTGTGTGTTTCCCTTCTTTGTGAACTGGCTGCTGTGTGATCATCTCTTGCATGTGTTTTTGTGGATGTAGCTAACTTCTTTGGGTTGGAGTTTTGCTTCTATTCTTTCTGTAGGCCTGAATTTGTGGATAGGTATTGTTTAAATCTGATTTTGTCTTGGAATATCTTGTTTGTTCCATCTATGGTGATTAAAATCTTTGTTGGGTATAGTAGTCTGGGATTGCATCTGTGATCTCTTAGTTTCTACATAACACCTGTCCAGGACCTTCTGGCTTTCATTGTTTCCATTGAGAAGCTGGGTGTAATTCTGATAGGTCTGACTTTGTATGTTACTTTGTCTTTTTCCTTTGCAGCTCTTAATATTCTTTCTTTGTTCTGTATGTTTAGTGTTTTGTTTATTATATGGCAAGGGACTTTATTTTTTTTGCTCCAGTTTATTTGGTGTTCTGTAAGCTTCTTGTACTTTTCATAGACATGTCCTTCTTTAGGACATGGGAAAGTTTTCTACTATGATTTTGTTGAATATATTTTCTGTGCCTTTGAACTGGACTTCTTTAATTTCTATTGCCTCATAAGGGGCAATTTAATCTTAGTACTGTGAACCTGGTCTAGGCTGAGGAGCTCATAGGCTCTTGTTGGAGGCTATTGTGAAGGCATCACATACTTTGGCTAAAGGGCATAGAGAAATCAGTTAAATTGACCGGGAATCTTCCTTCCTGCTGGCTAGCTTTCATTGCATCAGAAGTTGCCATGGATGCTGCTAAGGAAGACATCAGTGGTCTCACCCAAAGCTGAACCTTGCATGCTTCATACAATGTCAGCCAGCCAGGCCAGATGTGCAATAGTGGCATGACTGTTATGGGATAAACAACTGCGTTTTTAAGTTTGATTTGAGACTTGCACTACAAGAAGGAATTCATAATTGGTACAATAAACTTATTTAAAATCAGTCCATGGCTAGGGAGGTCAAATCCCCTGTGGTGGGACTTGCTATTGTTGATTTACTGAGCCTTTTAAATATTTGTGTTTGTACCTGTAGACCTGGATTACAAGGTTTCTTAACCTTCATCAGAAAGCTTTCTGTAGTGGGCAGTAGTTAGTGCAGAGACTCATAACTGGCCAAAGTGTTGAGAATGTGACTGAGTGCTCAGCCTGAGGAGCATCTGTATCAGCTTCTCACTTCTGAGTCCTTACATGGCCTCAGGGACTTGACTTGAATGGGAATGTCAAGGGAATGAAGAAAAGACAGACACATAGAAAAACTTGGATCAGGTGGCCTGGGCCCTCTGATGGAGAAACCAAAGGCTGCCCAAAGCTCACCGTGTTTATTCTATACAGTTGAGCAGGAAAGCAGGGTTATTGCATACAGATGACTCAGTGAAGCAGGTTTAGATAATCTCCATCCATAGAATCAGCCTCTACAGGTGAACCAGTCTTCAGGTCGTAAACATCCAAGGAGAAGCGATGATGGACGTTTTCAGCGCACACTTTCATCATTTACACTTGGCGCCCCAAGTAAGGCTTTGCCATCCCTCTGCCTCACCTGGAGAAGGTTTTGCCACTCTGTGTAGCTGAGACACTAGAGTCCTTGATATGGTCATGCTTAAGTAAACCACCCACATTCATGTAGGGCTTCATTTGTTCTCTACATCACCCCATACCACCCTCTAAGGCTCACGAAACACCCTGGCTAATGCCTTGCCTGGCCAGTGGTTCTAGGTGCTATGAGAAAGCAAGCTGAGCAAGCCACAAGAAACAAGTTAGTAAGCAGTAATACTCCATGACCTCTGCATCAGCTCCTGCCTCCATGTTCTTACTGTTTTCCTGCCTTGACCTCCCTCAGTGACAGACATAAAAGCTGTAAGATGAAATAAACCCTCTCTTCCACAAGTTGTTTTTTGTCACGGTGTTTGTCACAGAAATAGAAACCCTAAGATGCCAATAGAGAAAGATTGTGTAAAGAACTGTGGCCATAGGCTCTTGCCTACAATTTTTGACAGATGTTTCTAGTTATATAAAATTACAGTTTATTAGCTCTATATTCTTATTGATTCTTCTATTTTTTGAGACAGGAACTATGTTGACCAGGCTGTACTCAAACTGCCTCTGACTCTCATTCTGGATTAGAGAGTGTGCATATTGTTCGTTCCTGATCTTCAGAATGTTGATATGTAAGAATGATGACTTAATGCTAATTTCCAGCTCATCCTACACATTTAGGGGAGTGAATGCTTCTTCTCTGTCCTTTCAAAGTCTGGGCTGGGCCTAAGACTTAAATTGGCATAGTATAGATTGACAGGAGAAATCACACACGGTTTTATATGAGACCCACATTTTATGAGATACACATTTTTATATGAAACCCAGATTCACAGGAATAAGGGTCCTGAATGTAGAGGTGTTGAGGGGAGGACTGGGATCATTGTAATTTTTAAAAAGTGGCATAAGAGAGAAAGATGCCTTGCAACAGAGTTTATGTGGAGGGGTTTTACTACGGGAAAGGGAACATAGACGAGGGAACAGGAGGGGAGACCTGTCTCTGGGGGCAAGAGCAGCAGAAGAGAAGAGAGAGGCAAAGAGAGACAGATAGAAGACAGGCAGAGAATCAGAGAAGAAGAGAGAGAAAGAGACAGATGATAGAGAAATAGAAAGAGAGAAACAGAGAGAGAGAGAGATGGAGGCAGGGCCCTTTTAAAAGGAAAGGTAGTGAACCTGCACAGCAGGTGCTCTTAGTGGCTGCTGCTCAGGACCTATCCTGTCAGAACCCTAAGGGCAGACCAGTAGAGATGCCTGAATACTAACAATCACTAAATACAGAAGATGGGTAGCTGGGACCAGAAGGTTTTGCATGAACTGATGATTTATGCCAAGAAAGCTTATTAAGAAGTACAGCATCTTCTATACTATTTTCAAAGGGAAAGGCCATGGTCAGCAAAAAGCTAAACCAGACAGTGTTGGCAAGAGAATACAGGATGCCTCAGACACAACTGTCTTAGGACTGGTAACTGCAGCTCCTGGAAGGGAAAGTTGGTTTGCCAGGAACCAAAACCTTAACTCTTTTGAGACCCTGGCCCCAGCCCCAGGCCAGACCTTGCAAGTCTGTCTCTGGGAAAGGACACAGAACTAGGTTTGTCCTTTTATCCGGGCCCCTGAGATAGCCTGGATTGATCTGACTTCCAACAATATGTATATTAGAATTGCCACAAGAAAAGAAGACCTAAAAAAGCTGTTGAATCTGAATTTTTATATACTAAATTAGATAAAGAGAAATAAATTATGTAAGCATAAGAACACCAAAGGACTTTTCCATAGGATATTAGAGCAAACAAGAAAGATGAAGAATAGTTTAACAAGGTTTGTTAACATAGATTGAAGTCTCCCACTATCACTGCATGAGGGTCTATTGTGATTTTAATTGAAATACTGTTTCTTTTATGAACTCGGCTATGCTTTAGTTTGGTTCATGAATGTTTAGAATTGTAATATTCTCTTACTGGATTTTGTCTTTAATGAGTGTGTAGTGCCCTTCCCTGTCTCTTCTGATTAGTCTTGGTTTGGTGTCAATTTTGTCACACATTACAGGAGCTATTCCTACTTACTTCTTTGGTCCATTTCTTGGACTACATTTTTCATCCTTTTACCCAAAGGTGATATCTGTCCTTGGTGGTGAAGTATGTTTCTCAGGTGCAGTAGAAAGATGGAACCTTTTCTAATTCAGTCTGCTCATCTATGGCTTTTTAGTTAGGAATTAAGACCATTAGGTTGAGTTATTAATGAACTCTGTATATAAATTTCTATAATTTTGTTTTGGTGGTGTGAGGTTTTTTCCTCCTCTTTTGATTAACTATTCTGATATTATTTACTTTTTGTGTCCTCTGTGGTGTAGTTTAACCTTCTCCAGACTTTCCTTCTAGTGTCTTTTGTAGAGCTGGATTGGTGGACAGATTATTTAAATTTGTTTTTATCTTATACTGTTTTTTTCTCTGGTGTGATTTATTGTTGACTGGCTATAGTAGTTTGGGCTGTCGTCTGTGATCTTTCAGAGCTTGTAGAACATTTGTTCTGGCCCTTCTAGCTTTCAGAATCTCTATTGAAAATCCAGGGGTTCTATTAGTGGGCCTGCTATGTTAATGGTTCTGCTATATTAATGGCAGGATCCTCTCGCCTTGAAGCTTTTAATATACTTTTTTTGTATATTTAGTGTTTGAATATTGTGTCTCTTGGGGATTTTTTTATACTTCTGTCTGTTTGGTGTTCTGCATGTCTCTTGTACTTTTATAGGCATCTCTTTCTCTAGATTGGCCAAATTTTCTTCCATGATTTTGTTAAAAATATTTTCTGTGCCATTGACCTGGGTTTCTTCTCTTTCCTCTATTTGAATTATTCATGTTTATTCTTTTCATAGTGCCCTAGATTTCCTGGATGTTTTGTGCCTGGGTTTTTTTTTTAGAATTAACATTTTCTTGACTTAGCAGTCTATTTTTCTACCCTTTCTTCAAGACTTGAAATTCCTTCTTCCTTGTCTCTTCGTCTGTTGGTAAGGCTTACTCTGAGCTGTTTGTCTGACTTCCTCAGATTTTCATTTTCTCTTTTATTTCAGTTTGGTTTTTCATTAGTGATTCTGTTTCTTTCTGAATTCTACCTTCATGTCTTGAATTTTTCATTATTTATTTCATTCATCTGTTTATGTTTTATGGTCTTCATAAAGGTATTTATTCATCTTTGAACACATTCATTATTGCTATTTTCAAGTCTTTGTCTTGTACATCAGCTAAATTGCTTTTTCAGGGCTATTGCAATAGGGTTTCTGGCTTATGGAGGAAGTGTATTGTTTCGTGGTTTTTCACTGGGGTTGATGTATCTGGAGTTAAGATATTTGAAGTGGTTCTTGCTATAGATATCTGGTATTGCCTTTATGGTTTGGGTGTTCCATTCTTTCGGTTGCTGTTGCCCACTTTGGGTCCTAGCCAAATGTGACAGCAGAGAGATCCCTGATAGAATGAGAGTCACAAATGAATGGTAGGAGTGGTGAAGGGGATGAACTAGAGAGGTCCTTGCCTCTGTGTCTGCACCGAGAGGCTAAGTCCCAAAAGGATGACCATGGGGCTGGAAGGAGGGGCTCAGGTGGTTGGGCAGCAACAGGTCTAAGAGTAAATCTGGAGAGCCTGGAATTGAGGGTGGGGAAGAGAATAAAGGTCATTTGTCTAAGTCCCAGCTAACTGTAACAGCTGCAGGTCCCTAGTAGAGAGCTGTTCTGTGGGTTGGTGGAGAATCACAAAGGAATGGAGATAGGTTAGAAAGAATGGCTGAAAGGGGCAGAGCAGAAGATCTAAAGATATCCTGGACTCTGTCTGGATCCATATATCAACAGCTATTTTTCCATCTTGCATTCAAGGCAGACATTGCCAATTGAGTCTACTTTCAATCTAATCTTGGATTTTCTCAAAATTTTAATGAAGTAACAACTAACTAAAGTTATTATGCTGAGCAAAAGTCAATGTGACTGATAATAAAAGTTGCTCATGGAACATTTGGCAGCTATGCATCACACCCATGTGCTAGAAACCTTTTGTTTGTATTGTTTCTTTTACATCAAGAGTTTTGAATACAAACATGAAAGCCAGGAATATGAAAAATATTAAGAGACTTAGAGTAGTGAATGTGGGCAAGAAAGGGAGTCTTGGACATATAATTTGGAGGCATAAATGATTTTATAAAGGACAGTATTGTTATAACAAAGGCATTTCCCCAGGTGCAGCATTTCTTAACCTGTAGGTCTCAACCTTTGGTCAAGGCTTTTCACAGGGATCACATATTAGATATTCTGCATATCAGATATTTACATTATACTATAATTCATAGCAGTAGCAAAATTACCGTTATAAAATAAGAGCAAAAATAAAAATAATTTTATGGTTGGGGGTCACCACAACGTGATGAATTATATTAGAGGGTCACAACATTAGGAAGTTTGAGAACCAGTGCCCTGGTAGGATGCATGTTTATGAGTGCAGTGTTTATATTCACATGCCTATGGCATTATTTCACACTTAGTTCATGTTCATCATACATTTGAAAACTTATGTAACATGAGTGTTGAACGATGGTAACAATAATACAAACAGGAATGTATGTGAGTAAGCTAGTTTATGAAAACCTGATGTCAGTGATCTCAGAGGTTACAGGGCATTGTAAGACCAAGTGTGGCTGCCAGGAACCAAACCCAGATCCTCTGTAAGAACAGCCAGTGCTGTTAACCACTTAGCCGGCTCTCCATTTCAGCTTCCACCATTTTATGAACTGTATTTTTGAAAGCATTGTCTTTATAGAAAGCATGCCAGTTTCTTTGATTCAGGTCTCCTTATGTTCAGAGAATTAGTCAGATTAATTGTTCTTCTTACAAGGCTCATTGTGACCCATTTTTGATCCCTGTAATAAATTGATTACTGGAACAGATATGATGAATGCTTGGCATATTATATCTTTTTATGTATAACGTTCTAAGGAATTCTGTAAATGCTAATATTTTATAAAAATGACCTGTTTCTATTTTTGGAGTGAAATGAAGTAAATGATTGATTGGTGATGCTGGCTCAAGACAACTGTCTGATGCAGCAGACAGCACCATTGGAGTCCTGCTCTTGCTATTTTATTGACTGGGTTTACCATGGAGAATGGCAGTGACATGGGAGCGAGAGTCTGGATGCCAGCTGTGAGATCAAATAGGGTGTGTTATCCTGGGCATCACCAGCCTTTCTGCTTCCATAGATGGAAGAGGTCATGCCACTGGCCTCAGACTATGGAGTTTAATGTGTAAAACTTATCTAAGAGCAAATGAGGGAAAGGCTTTTGTTATAGAAGATGCTGCATTGGGGAACAATACAATGAATAAGTAAAAGAAAAATGAAAGTGAAAAGTTTACCAACAGAAAACGGCTATTATGTTATATTGCCATTGTTTTGTGTTACCTTGGTAACTGTGAGTGGGATAACTGCAATCACTCTATTACTGGAAAAGTCTGCCTTGTAAAAACCAATGTATTTCTAGCACTTTGTTTTTAGTTTGTCACCTTTTCTCTGGACAAATAACAGTCTGCCACAGAGTTTAGAATGCTGTAGTCTTATGTAGATTTCCAGGCATTATCAGAGCATATATTCATATATAATTAAATAATTTCAGGGAGATCTGGAGAAGTACCACAGACTAGATAAAGTTCTCCTTAGTTAGCTCAGTTTCAGACTGACAGACTCCTTTACAATACTAATGCTGAAGAATTTTGCACCCACCCAGGATACCAGAGTCTTCGCTGTTACAGAGCAAAGCAGTGAAACATTGAATGCTCTTCTTTTTCTACAGTGCCTCCAAAGCCATTACACCTGCAGAATTTACCTTCATCCCATATACCCCAAGTCCCCAGGCATAAAGCTTTACCGAGTGCAAAACCAAGGATGGAGGAAGCTAATCCAGCCCCTACGTCCTGTGTCTCAAAAGGGAAACCTAGTAAGGTGTCAGACCTCATCAGTCACTTTGAAGGAGGCAGGTAAGAGTTACCGTGTAATGGGGGAGGGGGAGATGGCCTTTGAAAGTCATAGCATCCTACTAATAACTTTCCAGCCTTTAACAAGGACATTTCAAAAATCAATTCCATGATCCTGCATTAACATTTACTGTGTACGGACACACTGCTTCTCATTGCCTGTGTCTGTGTCGTTCTGAGTAACTTCTGTGGCCATGCTGCCGTCCACCCTTGGTAGTAAGGCCACCATGTCATCTCTGACTCCATTGTCCTCACTGTCTCTGAGGAGCTGCCTCCTGTGCATTCTTGCCTTCCTGGGCCCTCTCTAGTCTTTCTGACCCATTTCACTTAACGAGAGGCTACTATACCAATGCAGTCTGCTCCTCTCGTCCTATTGGTACTTCTTGATAAGTGTTACAGAAAGATATCATTACTAAACACAAAACTCATGCTAAATACCCATTTCATTCTCAGAGAGAGAACTTTATATTCTTTAGTTATAATGTTGGGCAAATGTGTTTTTCTCATGTAAGAATAAAAACCAAATCCATATAAGTTGCTTTTCTACTTGTACTGCCTAAATTGTTTTATTTAGAATTGTTTTATGTTACTAGAAATTCAAACAGAATGTATATAATTTCACTTACACCCATGAAGGCAAATATTTTCACTCATTCAGGTATAATATTGAGATATAATTTCCCATTACAATAAATCACTTTTTAAAAAAATTTACTATTTTATGTGTATGGATGTTTCATGTGGACTATTACATGAACTTTTAAGATTATCTATCTATCTATCTATCTATCTATCTATCTATCTATCTATCTAAAACATTATAGTCAGGAATATTTGGGGGATGTACTGGGAAGCATGAGCAAGCACAAAACTACAATGTTTTCCATTCAAAATTCAAAATGTAAGTATAAGCCTGCTGTGGGCACAGGCCTATAAACACAACACTTGGGGCCGAAGGAGGGGAGTCCAGAGTTTGAGGAGAGGCTGTCCCCTATTGCAAAACTCTCAAAAACAAAACAAGAAACTAAAATGCAATGTATTTACAAGATATTATATTTACTATAATAGTTACAACTTCTGGTGAAAAGTGATTAAAAGCCTGTCTTCGTTTTTCATTCCTGACCAGATGTGTTATCTTCTATAAATCCTAAATACCTCCAAAGGGAATTTATAATGCTTTTGATAGCTAAAATTGTAGCAATATTTAAAGGAATGATTAAATTCCTTTCAGTTTTCTTCTCAGAGTGGATTGATTCAAAAACAGAAGAGAGATCCTTCCAGTTACAGTTCTGTGGCCACTAAAGTGGCTGCAGAATATAAGGAGGGCTGGAGACTGAGCCTGGTGTAAATGCTATCATCCCAGGGCTTGCAGAGAGCTCAAAGGATTCAATATTCCGAAGGCTGAGGTCTCTAACTCTGATCAATTTTGTGTCCCATTCACTGTGTTGTTTGAATTTATCTCTCCAGGTAAAATGTGGACAGTTTCTATACTGTCTTAAGGAAGGATGCGTTGTCATTCATGGTTCTAAGCATACGTAAGATACCACGTTCGTATTTGGGCAAGGCTTTGCAGGAATTCTGCTTGTGATGGAATCCATTGCAAGTAACAACAACATTGGCCTGCTGCCATACAGGTGGAGCCAATGTCAGACATTCAAATCCACTGGAAAAAAACAAAGGCTTTGACTAAATTCAAATTTATATTAAATGAATTTGTTCTTACTGCTAGCAGAAGAATGGCAGCCTTAGAACCAAACATGAACCATTCAGAAGAGGGGGGTGAAGGTGAGGTTGTCAGGGACCAACCTCGACAAAAATACCTCTCGCCAGGGTAAGGGCTTGGGGATTAGAAATATAGCAAAGAATATGAA
This sequence comes from Ellobius talpinus, assembly GCA_001685095.1. Classification (NCBI taxonomy): domain Eukaryota; kingdom Metazoa; phylum Chordata; class Mammalia; order Rodentia; family Cricetidae; genus Ellobius; species Ellobius talpinus. The sequence continues at coordinate 9,864 of LOJH01030099.1, forward strand.
GATGCAAATGAAAATAATAAAATGGAGAAACATAAAGGCAGTACCGAGCAGGAATTCTTCAGTGAATACTGAAAATTTGCCCACATTTAATTTCCAACTGCTTAAAATACCCCTGACCCCAAAAGGTAGGAGTTAGACAAAAGGCTACATTGACATGATACAAGGAAATGAATGCACCAATTGAAAGTACGGGCTACATTCATAGTTAAACATTCTGTTGCTAGAACAAAGCAAGTCACCAAGTCATGCTTGTGCCCTAGACCAAAACATTCTGTAGGCAAATCACTCCCTGGGTGGGATCTCCATAAAGGGAACTGGAACTTAGTTAGATCCTTAGACTTTTGTGTGAGGTAGGAACACATCTGCTTCTCTATTTCTGGAGTACATGGTCTGGCAATTAGCCACACCTGCTGACAATAATCTAGAGATAGCAGATCTCCCTGATTTACAACTTGGTGGGACCTTTGTCTGAGGTAGAAGCACTGTAACCTTGAAAGAACTAGAAAGTCTCTGACTTTGGTCCGCGTGGAAATAGGCTCATATTTCAGGCCTCCACATGAGGTTTGAAGGCAGACGTCGGAAAGGTGTGCATTGTAACTCTCCGTGGACTCTACAGCAGGGCAGGAACCTTGTTTCACGCCCCTCAGTTCTTTCTTCCTTTCTCGCTATATAGTGATAGGAAGACCATTTCATCACTTTCCGTAGTGATAGTGAGCTGTACAGAAGCAAAGGCAGCTGTTAATACTCAGCCCATTATCCTGCTATTTCTATTTCAGACAAGATTTCTCTGTGTAGTCCTTGCTGTCCCTGAACTCGCACCTGAACTGGCCTTGAACTTCCATAGATGCCTCTGCCTCTGGCTCCCTTATCCTATTCTTATCTCACCTGCAGGCCACTAGGATCCCTCAGGGATTCCAGAACCTAAGATCAACAGCCCATATGCCCGGCTGCATGCTAAGTTTCTTTAGCCATCACATGGGTAAATTATTCCTCGGGTGTGGAGCACTCGAATGACTAGGATGAGGCCATTCTTTTCTGGACAGGTATAAACACTTGCTGGGCTTCCACAGGCTCCAGGGTCTCCTGAGAACTAGTTTAACTGCTGCTCTCCCCCTCTCCAGCCTATTGCTCCTGGTACAAATGTACCTTCGATGTCACTTACTGCAGTAGATTGCTGACCGTTTTCCCTGGCGTTCCTTTCGAAGACAACAGAAACTGGACAGCTTGGCTCGTCTCTGAGGACTTTCTCACAAATTATAAAGACTCAATATACACTATGTATCGAAGACAACCGCAGTAGAATGTGCCACACTTAGGTAGACTGGCCACTTCCAACTTTTTATGTATAAGCATTTCTACTTCTGAAATGTTTTCCCTTCTCTTATTATTGTGGCCCTGGTGTTGAACTTGGACCATACTCTTTTTCTGATTCCTTTCTTTGTTGCTAACTATCACTATTCGATTCTTCCGTTCCTCAGTTCACAACAGCAGTGACAGGGTAGGGGTGATGGGGATGGAGGGAGAAGGTGACCCTACATCTCAATACTTTATAAAGTGTCTTTCCTTAGTGCACTTCTCCACCCCATCACCCAGGTTCTACCTGTACTGAAGATGCTAATCAGTCTTAGATTTTTGTTGGCAGCTTATTCACCTGCTCCTCAGTCCATCTGAAATGTTTCCTTGTAACATAGGGCAAAGGTGATGAGATTTAGAGCCGGACTTCTTAGCTTGAATTCTGGTTTTACCACATGGTAGCCAGGTGACAATGGCTGTATGAAGGAATCTTTCCACGTAGAGATCCCTCTGTTTATGGGCCCCTCTCTAGGAATTATTGTAAGAATCAAACCTCATAACCAGTGTAAGGGCTAGCATAGTTTGAGGCACTTAGTGGGTACTTCGCAAATGCTGTCTGCTGTTATATCATTGCACAGGGTCATCACAATAACCTCTAATCTATTAGACTTTGTTGAACTCTTCACACATCAAGCTAAGTTGTAGGAATAAAGCTGGGAACCACACAATACCATGTTCATGCTCATAGAATTAGTCTGTTTTAATTTCCATTTATTTATGTCATAGAAATTTCTCAGTTTTGAGTTTATGTTCCTTCTCTTATTTTGTAGGTTAAAAGTATAGGTTAAAATGTTATTGTTGTCTTGGACCACCCTCTAGCAGCGTAGGACTTTGATAGGAAGCCACAGAGTCGGTGAGACTAGACTTTTCTATCTGAGGTGGGTTAGGGAAAAAACGTATTCACAAATTCTCTTGATGGTTTCCTTCTTTATTCTCTCTTTTTTTCTTAAAATTATTTATTTATTATTACACAGTGTTCGGTCTGCATACCAGAAGAGGGAACCAGATCAAATTACAGATGGTTGTGAGCCATCATATGGTTGCTGGAAATTCAACTCAGGACCTCTGGAAGAGCAGCCAGTGCTCTTAACCTCTGAGCCATCTCTCCAGCCTCCTATTCTCTCTCTTTATTGTCTCTTTTCTCTCATGTTGTTTTACAGCTTTTGTACCCCAACAGAATCTTCCAGGCAGTACAAGAATCAAAACAGTTGGATTCCATTTTAAGTGAGTGATTATAGGTAAAAACATGTTTTTCGTCTCCCTCACATGATTAAACATTTTATGTATTACAGGTGAGAACAAATTATCCCAAGAACCCACATGCATTCATACCCAAGCAACTTGTTATAGA
>LOJH01030099.1:16714-33322 GCA_001685095.1 Ellobius talpinus
TTGACAGGAAGAGTCAGGTAGAAACACCTTGTCTTTCACACTTGACAGGAAGAGTCAGGTAGAAACACCTTGTCTTTCACAGTTGACAGGAAGAGAGAAGCAGACGCACGTTGTCTTTCACAGTTGAGATGATGTCCTCAACGATACCTGTGATGCAGCAAGAGCAGCTCCTATACAGGAACTTTGCTGGTGGCTTCTGTGGTTGGTTACTAACTATTTCTACGTTGTGTTATTTGTTGTAGCTGCATATTCTTAGGTGACTTTTACTTGACTTGAGAGAGAGAATGCAATTTTCTTTTTCTTTCTTTTCTTTCTTGGAAATAGATATTTTTACTACAATATATTCTGACTATTCTTTCCCCTTCTGTTTCTCCCAGATCATCCCTATTTCTCCACCCTTTCTGTTTCTCGCTAGAATACAAACAGGCATCTAGAAATAAGATAGGAACAGATACAGCAGAATAGGACAAAACAAACTTTTTTTTGCAAAGCTAATGAAGCATAGAGTAACACAGGGCCTTTCCCTGGGTGTCAGTGGATGGCACGTGTGGTGGGTGAGCTGTTGATCCAAACACCACCAGTATCAGCAGGTGGTAGTGTGTTACCTGCTCCTTCTGAGACTTGTCACATTGTTTCATTATCTCAAAATGCAATATGTTAATGGTATAGGGATAGTGTATTTTGTTAATTTTGTTATTTTGTGTATTTTAGCACAATTGGGAATAAAAAAGTTCTTTTTAAATTTTTTACTAGAATATTGTGGAGTAAGCAGTTTGGACAAGGAAGAAGTAATAATGCTCCTTCTGGCTCGTTATTGGACAAGCCAGTAAAACTGTGTAGCTAAGGGATATAAACTGCATGATCACAGAGCCCTTTTCCGTGATAACGTAGTAATTCTTTGTAGTTACGTGTGATAAATTCCCTTGGTGACCTTCAGATCGTCCAATGCTTCTTGGACTTTCTAATGTGATGAATTTTTAAGATATAATGGAAGATTTTAAAATTCATCATGTACACAACTGAAAAATAATTGCTCTGTCTTTATATGAGTGGATGAAGAATTTCAGATAGATCTCATTTAAACAAATATTCAACCTAATAGCCATTTTCCTGAGAGCTGGTTTGTAAGTTCTAGTGTGTAGCACACCTGCCTGTATACCCTTGATGAAGGAAGAGCCCTTCTCTGTCCAGAAAGGTAGTCCTCTTCACCTGAGTAGGAGACTTCAGGCCACCCATGGTGCAGCAGGGTGGGAAGGAATGCCTGGCTAGCTGGCCAGGTTAAACAGATTAACCCTGAGGATCGTAGCCAGACTCCCCTCCTGTCCTCGGTGGATGTTTCCCAAATGCCCACCAGCAGTGGGAAGATGAAAAACAATGGCAAATGTGGTGGAATATTATTTTAACTGGGCAAAGATATGCTACATTTGTTTATGTTGCAGAATATTACTTTAACTGTGTAAAGGTGTGTTACTTTGTTTACGCTGCATTTGTTTAATTATGTAAAGATATGTTCCACCTTGCCTGCCTAAGACACCTGATTGGCCTAGTGTAGACAGAAGTTTCTTTCCTACCTGGTCCTGCAGCCATTCAGTCCCAAATAAACACACAGAGGATTATATTAATATATTGATTATATTAATATAAACTTATATTTATATTAATTATAAACTGTTTGGTCTATTGCTCAGGCTTCTGAACGTTCCCCTGCCTCTGTCTGCCAATTCACAGAGCCCCTGGAATTGCATATACACATGAACTTCCATGGCTTTATGTGGTTTCTGGGGCGAGGATCTAAACACTGGTTCTCAACTTGTATGGCAAGCATTTTATCTGTTGAGTCATCTTCCTAGACATGCAGTGGGCCTCACCTGCCTTATCATGAGCTGAAGAAGAAAGGGAAGGACAAAGATATGACTGAGATTTAGAACACAAACTCTGGCAGTTTGAACGAGAATGGCCCCATAGGCTTGAATTTATTTGAAAGTATATATTTGAGTGCTTAGTGGCCAGTGAGTTGAATTATTAGGAGATGAGGTCTTGTTGGAGGAGATGTGTCACGGGGGTGGGGCCTGGGGTTCCAAAAGCCCAGTGTCTCTTTGATCAGGATATATATATATATATATATCAGACTATAAAGCTCTCAGCTACTACTCTACCGCCATGCCTGTCTATTCCTGTTTATGATGATCAGGAACTAACCCTCTAAAACTATAAGCAAGCCCTCAATTAAATGCTTTCTTTTTTAAGAGTTGCCTTGGTCACGGTATCTCTTCACAATGACAGAACAGTGACTAAGACAATGAGGGTAAATTCAGTGCTATTAGCAGACGTCTGTGACAAGCTATGTAACTGAGTACTGATGGACCACAGCATAAAGGTGGCTGGCTCTAAGGTTGGGCCTTGCTTTATCGAGGTGAAAGGTGTCCCATGGGGGCCACTGGGTATGTTAAAGAGGAGCCAGAGGGCAGTGAGTAAGATGGTTAGCTGTTAGGACAGCTTGTGACCGTGCTTCTGAAGGATTTGGGCACAGAGAGCAGAGCCTATCAGCAGCCTCCCAGCCTTGCTGAGGGCCTGGGATGCGGGTATGAGAGCTGGTCAGGGTCTGCAGCTCAGCGATAGGAGCCAGGGAGAGTAGAGGCCGACGTGGGCTCAGCTGAACACTGAAATAAGGCAGAAATTCGGAAGGACCTGCTGACGTCACGGTGTGCTAGAAGATCCCATTTGTGCAGGAAAGAGGAAGATCAGGTCTTGAAAGCATCAGTTGTATGTGTCTGAGAGAACAGAAAGAAGGCCTGTACCATGATCCGGCACTCAAGAACAGACTCGAGGTATTTTCTAGGTATGGGTACCTCTGTGGAAAGTGAATACCTCATTTTGGAGACAGTGTGGATCACAAATAAAAATAAATTTTTAATTTTCTGGTTTTTTTTAAAGAATTTTACATATCATTCCTACCCATGTCATTCCCTCCAAAACCCATGGTCTCTTCTTTGATTGTTATTGTCACTAGCATCTATGTATGTGTATTTAAATGCATACATGTATGCACACCACTGAGCTATGTGGCTCTTCTCTTCTGTGCATGTTTCTAAAGGCTTACCACTAGGGATTGTACAACCTATGTGGGAGCTCATCCCAAGATGAAACTAATTCTCCCTGTCTAAGCAGCTAAGGGTAATACCAGGTGGAATCTCCCTTGTCCATGTTGGCACATCAACTGCTGTTGTCATTGTGCTGGTCTTGTTCAGGTGACCATACCTTCGAGATTCCATAAGCGTATTTTCTGTTGTGCCTAGGGAACACTAACAACATTGTCCTGGACGTTTGACTTTTGTCGCCTTCCCACCCACTCTTTCACACTTGTCCCTGAGTGTTAGGTGTCCGTGTTTCACTGCAGATACATACATCAGTTGGGAGTGGACACCCTACAGTCTCCTCTTCTCTGCGTTTTGACTAGATGTAGATCTTTGATGATGGGTAAGGTTTATACTTATCTGTGGGTATAAAGATAGGCATTCAGAATTCAGTCAGAAACAATGTTTGTTTGGGAAAATGGCAGCAGTAAGTTCTCCTCTCAGGTCACCAGCCGGGGTGTTTGCCTGTTTACAACACTAGCCATGAATCCTCCCTTAAGTCCAATTAGAAGATTATTGGCTACCCCCACATAAAAGTGCCGCTATTTATACCATTGTTGATATCTTACAGGTTCAGTCATGGGTTTCATCGTTGTGTAAGACTGTTATTTGTGAAGGCACTGAAATGATGCATTGAAACTGAAGCACCACTTGAATTAGAGAACACAATGTTTATTTCCTACACTGATGCCGATTTTTATGAAAGAATGGGCCTCAAGAAATTCTGAGATGTGTCTGTACAAAGCCACCCCCTCTTTTGATGTGGAGGAATTTAAATAATGAACAGCAAACGTGGGCAGAAATTCCCCAGAACAGAAAATCATTTCACTCATTCCCATAAAAGCCTGGTGGTTAACACGAATCTTTTGCATACACGTGTTAAGTAAGCCCAAATGAGTATATGGGAGATGGGACAAACTGCAGCAAATTTGTAATTTGTGAGCAACAATTTAAAATGAGGTTTTTTTATGCTTACAATGAAAGCGCACGAGAGCTCATATACTGAAGAGCTAAGAAGCGTAATTTCGACCGCTCATCCATTGCAACAAAGCAAAGCTGTAGCAGCGAGTAATGGGGGACTAACCATGGAGAGAGAAGTACGTGAAGAGATGTGGAAATTGCCGAGAGGCATTGTAGACAGAAAGAAATTTACATACATGTTCTATTACTGTAAAGGGGAAACTTTTTTTTATTATGGTGGTTTCGTTGAAATATATTTTTATTTGGACAATCCTGAGAATCAACTTTCAGTATATGAGTGTAGTCACATGATACTTAGGTGGTGGTGTTTTTGTTCTGGTTTGTTGAGATTGCTGCGCTGCTGTGGGGAAGCTGGTTTTCCCAAACAGAGGCTCTCTCCAGCCTGGACTGCCTGGAAGCTCAGTGATCTTCCCAAACTCAGCCTGCTAAATGCTGGGACAGCAGTCAAGAGCCTCCAAACTAGACTGTAAAAGGATTTTGGGCTTTCGAGGGTTTTTTCTATGTTTGTTTGTTTGTTTTCTTAAGGAACCAGCTGGACTGGAGAGGCAGCCCAGCATTTTAGTGTCTAACCAGAGTTCAGATCTCAGCGCCCACGAAAAGGCCCAGCTCCCTGTGCAAGGCTATGGCCCCAGCTCTGAGGGGGGATGGAGACAGGGGTATCAATGGCTCTTGCTGGCTTTCAGCCTAAGAAAATAAGAGTCCTGTGTTCAGGAAGAGACTCTGCCTCAACAGCATAGGTGGAAAATGGGCAAGGATCCTTGAACTGTCACGTGACTTCTGTGTTAGTGTGCACAGGCACACGTATCTATAATCACATGCAAATGCACACAGTCACAGTTACATAAAGAAATCTTTAAAAAAGTAAAATCCTTTTACCTTAAGAAGGGGTAATATAGGGTACTTCATATTATTTACTACATTTTAAAATTTTTAGATTCATAATTATTTGTTAGTTATCTTGAAATGGCAAACCTGTTTGTTAGAATTCTCTAGGAGGAAATTGGGTTGTTTATTGAATCGGTGTTAGGTAGCCGTTATTGTTTCCAAGGCTCACAGAACAGATGGTTTCTCAGTGAAATGTTAAGGGCAAGGAAGAAAGAGCTCAGATAATTCTGAATTTGCAAATGTTAACAAACTGTAGCTACTTATTTAAATATCCTATGTTTAAAAAAAATCAGGCTAGACCCAATATGTCAATGAAGCTAAACCTATTTCATTCTGGAGATGCGGCTCAGCAAGATTACTTGCCCAGTATGTTTGAGAGTTCCATCAAAAGTACCACAAAAAATAAGATAACATATAGCCACTTCCTTATTTACACATAAATTTAATTAAGCCCGGTGACATAAAAGGAAGCATCAACTCAGATTAACATCAGTTTCTCCCATACTCACAGAACACAGGTCACTTCTGTAATCCCCATGCAAGGCTTTCTTCCAAGCAGGGAGCAGCAGTCAGCCATGTGGAAAACTGCTGTGACCTTGAATTTAGTTGCTTCGGATACTAGCTCTAAGCTTCAAGTTGAGGGCTCAGTCCCCAAGACCCACATGCTTCACTTAAATTGTAAACCAAAAACTCAAACTGGGCTTCTGACCATCTGCTATAAATGAATTCACAAGATGCCCTCCTCAAGGTTGATTTACTTGAGTGGTTCCCAGAACTAAGGGAAAGAAATGCTTCTATTCACTGGTTTCCCATATGGGATGTTACAAAAATTAAAGACAGATTTGTAAGGCAGGGTACCAGAGAGGAGGTCAAGCCTGTCCTCTCAGGTAGCTTTGGCTTGCAGGAAGCCTGTGTTCGGCTGCACAGATATTCTCCAAGCTGGGTTCTTCCACTTGGTCGGGAGGAACCATTGAGTAGGCACGGTTGCTAATAGAAGGGAAGGAAAGTTATGCCTTTCTCTTCAAGTTCTCGCTGGCATTCTTTCTTTGCTGGTATGGACAGCACAGGACACCTTCTAAATGAAGAGGCTCATTGGGGTCTACTCTTGGGCAAGGATAAGTAAGAATTTCTTTATGGCCAGCTCCAGGTCAGAGGTGTGGAGGAGGGTTATTTGTAATCTGCCTTGGAAACACATAGGAAAATTTTCTTAGATCTGTCATAATATATGATAAATATCACAGAGCCCGGGTCTGGGTAGATATAACATTTCTTTGTTAAAAACCAATAGGTGTGTTTTAGAAAATAATCTTTTAAATTGGAAGCTATTTTTTCCATTAAAATTTATAGATTTTATATACCTGATGATTATTAAAATGCTCTTAAAAAGTCTGTGTTAGCTGGAATTTCTTTGGGGAAAAATAAAATATATATTAAAATGCACCATAGCTACAACATTCTGTGTTAAAGCAGGTTTTGTTAGCAGACAATTTGTATCTGTGTTCTTTGCTTATATCATATGACTGGAATTGATGTCATGACTTTTTAACTGTGTGACCCAGCCATCTTCAGCTCAGTATTTTTGTTGTGTGTACATGGCCTGCAAAGCAAGAATAAAAATTGTACCTATTTTATAGCTAAAAAGATGACAGAGACTGAGGCGTACTGACACGTCTTTAATCCCAGCACTGAAGTCAGAGGCAGGCAGATCTGTGTGAGTTCGCAGCCACCTTGATATATACATGGCAAGTTCAGGACAGCCAGACTGCATAGAGAGACTGTCTCAAAAAAAAACAAAAATAAATCAAATTACGAAAGATATGACCATGTTTAGCACATAACTCAAAGTCAGCGATTACATCTTTAGATGTTGTTAACATGTGGAGGAACGTAAACCAACGCTCCATTAGTCTAACCCTCGCCTGTACCATAAGATACCTACTGCTTGTTCTGAGACTGCAAATCTAAGTGATTAACCTTGCTGCCAGTGAGCCTAATGAGGAAGACCTCTGGGCAAGGTGAGTACAGCCTTTGCTGAGTACTGCTGCCACCCCATGGGCTCTGCCGAGTATGACATGTGTTCATACTTGGCCAGGTTCAGCTCAGGTACTTTGCAGTCAGCAAAACATTGTTTCTTCTAAGCATCCTGTTCAAGACCCCAGAGATCTGTGACCTCAGTGACCACCTCATTGCATGTCAATAATAAACACGGTAACCAGCATGTTTTATGGCCCATGAGAAATACTTTATTTTACCAAAATAAATCTGCTGAATTATGTTTTTAAGTAGTGTCAGGGGCCAGGAAAATGGCTCAGCACTTGCTAAGCAAGCAGAAGACTAGAGTTCAGACTCCCCAGAACCCATGAGTGGATGTGGTGACCACCTATAATCCCAGATTCAGGAAGACAGATTTTGGATCCCCAGAGCAAGCTGGATGGACAGGCTAGCCCTGTCGATGAACTCTGATTGGGAGATGGATTGAGAAAGATTCCCAGCACCAACCTCAGGCCTTCCCACATGAGTTTATACACATACACACACATACTACATATACATGGAAAGAAGTAAAAAAAAAACTATTGTCTGATCTACATGTAAACCATAGAAAAAATGTAAATTGAAAAGGCACATCATCTCTAGTAGATAGAATGAAAAAAACTACTGACACTAGAAATAATGTGGATTTGTCACCAAGGCATCCAGCTAAGCGACAAGCAGATTATCAAAGGCCCCGTTAGGGTGACTCCACTTCACATGATGCTCTGGGAGTGTGCAGACGTGGTCTCCAGAGCTGGATGAAGAGCCCAGAAGTGGAGAGGAGTTTCTACAGCAGGCACAAAAGTAGAATTTAGTCATCATGGGAAATCCTGTACCTTAATGTGGTGGTGTTGACATGCTTGTATGAATTTCCTCGAACTCCAGAGGGTGCGTTTCACCATTAGAAGAGTGTGCTTTGGTAGGTCTATCTCAAAAAAGTGTCATGTTAATGCTGGCCAGTGTTTCTTTTGATATAAAGAATAATGTGTCTCATTTCTTCCTCTGAAGTGGATTTATATGTGTAAAAACTAAAGTTTTAGAGAGATTCCTCAGACAGCAATACATAAGGTAAGCTACAGACAAAAGATGCTGGCCTCAGAGGATATAAACACTCTTGGTTGGCCTGAGCTTGACATGAGAGTTGCAGAACAGGGTGACAGTTGGAAAACTTGAAGAATTAATGTTTAAAATTTTATTTTTTATTTTATATTTGAGATTCTAACGAAACCCTCCTACATGCCCCTCCCCACTCTCCTTCAAATTCATGGCCTCTTTTTTCACTAGTTGTTATTACACATGAATATACGTATAGGTATATAAAATACACTCCTAAATCTGACTTTTTCAAGCCTTTTAATGTTTGTATGTTTTCAGGTATGCGTTTTCATAGGACTTGGTTGTCCAAATTTCATGGACCATAGCCAGAAAAGGGATGGTACCAGGATGGGAGACTTTAGGGTTTGATCATCAGGCAGAGGTTCTTGAAAAATGTAACTCTGATATCTTGTCAAAGTCATAGTAAATGCAAAACAGTAGTTATATGTAAGATAAGTACTGATTTTATCAGTGATATTTTTATTGATTGCTGGGATTTCCAGTAAAGCACTATTGTTGATGAAAGGAGTTAGAGACCTAGCCAAAAAAAAAAAGTTCCTATAATCATGAAACTAGCAAGGACTAGCAAGGTTATACAAATAAATTTAAAGGTTAAATCACATTTATTTAAGGAGGAAGCAGCAAAAGTTAGATTTCGTTAAAGATAACGTGAGAGCTGGGTGCCATGGTGTACACCTTTAGTCCCAGCACTTGAGAAGTAGAAGCAGGCAGATCTCTGTGAGTTCAAGATCAGCATGGTCTACAACGTTAGTTCTAGGCCAGCCAGGTCTACACAATGAGACTCTGTCTCAAAGGAAAACACATAGTCTGAGACAGGTGAAAGGAGGTGTAACTGAAACAAGACAGCGATAAACCAAGAGTCATACCTTAGCACTGGACCTGTAGTAATGCATTTTACTGTTTTCTTTGTTAATATCTATGAGCTCATATTTCATATAATATATTTTAAATGCATAGTGTTCCTTGCATAGTTAATAATAAGACAGTGTGGTGCTGTATGTAAGAAGTAGGTAAGAGAGAAGAAAGTATGGTGCTGGGCACCAACGAAGAAAGAAGACTCTGAGGGAAAGGGTGATAGCGGTGTTGCCAGGCACAGATGTCACAACAGTTCCATTCAGATCAGATCGCCCCGTCTGCTTGTGCTCAGATATCCCTGAAGCATTTGGGAAAACTGCTTTGATGGAGCTTTCTCATTGTTTGTTACTTAAGGAAAATGTCTAGCTTCCTTTTCTTATGCGCAAATATCTGTTTGATTTTTTTTAGGAGACTAATGAGCAGAAACTTCACAAAATAGCCAGTGAGCTTTTGCTTACAGAAAGAGCGTATGTCAGCCGGCTCAACCTCTTAGATCAGGTAACAGTTGGCAGCTACCCATCATTCCACCCTGGGAATGGAAACATTTCAGAAACTGCTGTGCGGTCCTGACTGGTTTGGGTAGTGGAAGCTACGTGCTCTAAGGAAATGTTCACAGCTTCATTGATAAACTTGCTGACTACAAGATGTTTACCCCTCATGACAGTATAGGTTTCTGTATGCAAGTCACAGAATGACTGTGTTCCATATTGTCAAACATTGTTCTGTCTTGACCATTTATTGTATTCTTGGGAGGCCATGTTAACTGCTGAAATTTAAGTAGACTCAAGGGTTCCTTCAGGGGCGCAGCTGTCTTGGCACTGTGTCGTGCCACAGGCTTTGGAAGCCCACTTGTTCAGCCTCATGTGGAACCTGGCTGGTCATCCAGTTGGTATTGGTTGCATACTGGGTCCACTGTACCACAGTTTAATTATGTTACAGCCTCGAGCATTGTTTCTTCCGTACACTTAGAGAGTTTCTAAGTACATCAGGCTGACTTCAGAATGCTCTGTGGTCCCACAGTAGTAGGTCACCCACTTTGGCAGGCATCTCTTGTTAAGAGAGGAAGTGGCCGTGTTTGAGGGTTTGTTGTTTTGTTCTCCTTTTGCCAATGGTAAACTGGGATGTTGTGGGAACACATGGTCCTAGTCACACCTTATCGCTGGCTTCCAGGGTCAGCCATATACTGGTTGTTTGAATTTGGTGAAACCACTTTACATTTGTATTCTGTGCAACAGTGAAGTTGTAGTTCAGATTATTGGTGTCAATGAACTTCACTGTGAGACTGAATCAAGCCTGGAGCATCTGAGTCTTTAAGACGGCTTTTCTTCCATTTGGGAATGCAGTCTCGGAACGAGTAATCGCTCCATGGTGAAAAGAGGTCTTTTCTTCTTTTTATGTCAATTTAATTTGACTATTTTTGCCAACATTTTAGATGCCTTAATCTGTTAATTATATGGTACTCCATCTGCTGGTCTTTAAGGAGAGAATTTTGTAGTATGTTTTGCCTTGCAATAATAAAGTTCAGTTACATAAATTTAGAAAATTAATAATCCTTTGGACATCATGAAGGAACAGACTTTCTTCTGCCTTGTTTAACAAAATGGCAGCTAAGAAGTACTGTAGTCCTAGCAGAGTGCGGCTAAAAGTTCAAGACTCTTTGTTCTGTCAGTCATATTTGTGGTACATGGCACAATGTACAGGAAATCACTGAACACACAGAGAAGGGTTCAAGTTACCATGTATTATTATCTATTTAAAAACAAATTAAAATATGAGAACTAAAAGGTTGTTGTTATTGTTTTTGTTCTCTCATTGTCCAGATATTAAAAACTGCTTCTACTATGGGAATTAAGTTACCTATCCTCCCCTTTCAAGATACATAGAGCATTATCAGGAAGTGCGCGATGTCAGCAACCACCACACCTTGGTTATCTTTCTGTTGCGTGTTACAACCCTGACAGAAACAAACTAAGGAGGGAAAAGTTCCTTTTAACTCATGGTTCAGGGAAGGTCAAGAGGACAGGAGCTTGATAAAACTGGTCACATTGTACCAGAGAGCCGCTAGTGTGCTGTGCTGCTGAGTACCCCTCCCGACTGATTCCAAGACCCCAGCCAGGGAATGCCGCCACCCACATGGGCAGGTTTCCCATCTCAGTTAATGCAGTCAAGATGATTACCCACAGACATGCCCAGGGCCTGCCAAGTTGACAGTTACCACCATCACACACAGTCAGAGCAATGTATGGTTGCTACAGATGTCATCCAAACATGGCAAGGGAACGCTAGCACACTGTACACATAATCTTTCACATCCTTTAATTACAGCCACAGATGAGAGGTGTCAATCCCTGTCAGTGGGAAATTCTCTGGCACAGAAAAGCTCTATCAACTATGAACCTTACCATCCTGTAGGAAAAAGTTTAAATAAATACTACATAGGTGGGGGCACAGTTTTAGTTAGAAATTAATCTCCCTAATTCACATTTAAAATTCTTCAAAATCAAAACATGCATTCCCTCCTACCTTTCAAGGAGTGATTGATTTCTTAAGCCACAAACTTCCCCATTTATTCAACGAGGTGTTGTTTTGAGCCCAGTGCAGTGAAAATCAGTTAACCAAGAAATCTAAGTAACATTTGCTTTATTCTTTTATTCAGGTATTTTATTGCAAACTGTTAGAAGAAGCAAACCGAGGCTCATTTCCTGCAGAGATGGTGAATAAAATCTTTTCTAACATTTCGTCAATAAATGCCTTCCACAGTAAATTTCTCTTGCCAGAGCTGGAGAAGCGAATGCAAGAATGGTAAGAGGGAGAAGCAGGAGTGCTGTGCCTGAGACATGCATGCAGGAGTGCTGTGCCTGAGACATGCATGCAGGAGTGCTGAGCCTAAGACATGCATGTAGGGTGCTGTGCCTGAGACATGCATGTAGAGTGCTGTGCCTGAGACATGCATGCAGGAGTGCTGTACCTGAGACATGCATGCAGGAGTGCTGTGCCTGAGACATGCATGCATGCAGGGTGCTGCTCTTCAGCATTTACAGAACAGACACACCACGCGCTGCTAATATGACAGTATAGTGCCAGATCTTCATATAGAAACAACTGGTAGATGCTGGACTGTATTCTTGGGTTTCTTGGAATAGGCGTTTGCATCTGTTCTCTCAATAGTACCCTGACTAGTAAAGACAGGACCAGGTGTGATCGGCAACTCCGAGAGTTCCGTCGCCTCTTTCTGTAATTCCTAAGCTCCCATCTGAAAGATGTGTTTTTGCTAGTGTTAGAATAGATCATACAGAGTGCCTGCTCTCTCTGCAGGCCTACTGATTTCCTCATTCTATAAGAAATTTTAATGACCTTTCTATATTTAATATAGGGAAACTACTCCCAGAATTGGAGATATCCTGCAAAAGTTGGCTCCATTCCTGAAGATGTATGGAGAGTATGTAAAAGGCTTTGATAATGCGGTGGAACTGGTTAAGAACATGACAGAGCGTGTTCCCCAGTTCAAGGCAGTGACGGAGGAGATTCAGGTAATAGTCCACGTTTCTCCCTGCTCACAAGTTAATTTTTCCTGAGAAATTATATGGTCTTCAAGATCTCAAATTGAGATGAAAGTATTTTTCCGAGAAACTAAGCCAAAATCCATTCTACTCTTAAATTCTGCAAAGACAGTATCTGCACAGTTAAATCAGTTATTGAGTGCATACCACCTGCTAAGTGCTTGAAAACACTCAGTATGCATTGCTTTTAAACTTTTTAGTTAAAATATACTTATAGCATTTTTATTTGAAATAATTACATTTCTCTTTTCCCCTTCTATGTTCCTCTTACTCCCTCCCAAATCTATTGCCACTTCTTTAACTGTCATTTTCACGTGTGTCTGTGTGTATAAATGCATACACACACCACACACACATACACCACACACACGCACCCCATACACACCCCACACACATATGCACCACACACATGCACACACATGCACACACCCCACACACATACACTGCACACACACTGCACACACACGTACACACACACACCACATGTGCGCACACCCTGCTCCATCCACCAAGTGTTACTAGTTGACACATATTTTCAGGGCTGACTACTTGGTACTGAAAAACCAATTATGGGCTCACTCCTGGAAAAGACCAAATCTCACTCTCTCAGTAGCCATTAATTGCCTATAGTTCTTGACCTAGAAGTAGACTCCGTAAACTTACCTCCGTCCACTTTAGCATGTCTATTGTTCAAGTCTTGTTGAGGTGTCATGAAGCATCCCCGTCATTTCTAGGAGACTTGGTCTTCCAGAAGACTTTGTGATTCTCTGGCTCTTGCACTCACTCCACTCCCTCTTCAGTGATGTTCCCTTAGCCTTAGCTAAGAGATTATACTGTAGATAGAGCCACTGGGGCTGGGGCTCTACATCCAGTTCTGTAATGGTTTCCATCTGCTACAAAGAGAAACTTTCTTGATCATGGACGAGAGCTACACTTTTGTGTGGTTATGAGGGTAGATATTCAGGACGCAGTTAGGATTTGGACTGTTTTAATAAGTGGCAGTAGTAGGTTCTCCTCCAAGATCCAGACAGCACTAGCCATGAGTATTCGGCTACATTTCCCCCTGGTAATTAGACCTCAGATCCAATCAGACAGCTATTGGTTATCTCCAAGACATGATCACCTCTATTGGACCTCTGAGGGCATCCTACCATGCTAGTCATTTGTGTGGTTCATCGGTATCACACCTGGGTAGGACTATTGAGAGCCTACCCACCCACATGAGATTGCATAGCATGTAGGCTAGTCCACAGTGTACCGTGTATTACCAGTGTAGTACCATGAAGGCTAACCCACAGAGGGGAAGCCCTTAGGTCAGATCCATCCTGACTCCACTGAGTCCTGTGTCTGAAGTATGTGGTATCTTCAGCAATAAGGACCTACTCTCAAATTCGAGAAGGCAAGCAACATCAGCAGCAGTCATCCATGAGGTTTGGGAGTCTCTTGGACTCATTCAACCTACAACTTGAAAGGAGGTTTCTCATGCCTGGTGCTGAAGGCTTTGGTAAATAGTGTATGACTCTTGCAAGGAGCATTAGCACTCCATGTCATAACCTCATTAAAATTGTATGCATATATGTATACATATACTTTTAGGAAAATACAAAATATAGTTCCTTATGAGTTTTCAGAACTCTTTAGTGTTGTCTCTTCTTTTCTATTGGTATCCTCCACTCTCTCCGTTAAAGTCCCCCCCATTCCCCATTCTCCCCTCATATCTGTATCCTTCTATTCAGCTCTCCAGTACTGCTCTCCCAACCCTATGGTCCCTTTTCACCTTCCTGACTTCTTCAGTTATTCTAGTTATGTGCTCACATCTGGAGATGAGGAAAACCACAAGTGAGAAAGAACATGTGGTGTGTTGGGTGTCTTCTGGCTCTGGGTTATATCACTCAATAGAATATTTTCTGCTTCTATCCATTTACCTAAAAATTTCATTTTTCTTTAGAGCTGAATGGTATTCCATTGTGTAGATGTACCACATTCTCATTAGCCGGTCTTCAGCTGAAGAACATTTCAATTGTTTCTACTTCCTAGTTTTTGTGAATAGAATGCAGTGAATACCGCCCAGCAGATATCTGAGGAGTCCTTAGGGTATATACCAAGGAGCAGTATAGCTGGATCATATGGTAGATTTATTTTTAATTTTTAGAGAATTCTCCACACAGATTTCAAGAGTGGCTGCAGCAGTGTACATCCCACCAATAGTGAATGAGAGTGCCCATTTCCCTTCATCTCTAGCCTTTGTGGTTCATTATTTTGTTGATCTGAGGCATTCTGCTTGCTCAGTTCCATAATTACTAGGCATGATGAACATTTTTTGAGATGTTTCTTTGCTGTCTTTATTTCTTCTTTTGAGAATGCTACTTAGATCCCAGGCCTGATATTGAGTCAGTTTTTTCACAGTACTTCATATAATCTGAATATTAACCCTCTCTCAGATGTATACTTAGCAAAGATCATCTACCACTCTGTGGGCTCCCTTGTCATTGTATTGTTTTCTACTGCATAGAGTTTTTTTAATTTTATGAAAGTCCAATTTGTCAGTTGTTGTCCTTAACCCATGATAAACATAAGTAGAAAAAAATCTTCAATAGAATACTTATAAATGTATCAAGATTATTCACTGTGATCAAAGTAGTTTTATCTCAGAGATACTAGAATCTATCAACATACATGAATAAATTTGAAAAACCATATAAATTGACATAATGACAAAAATCACGTGCTCATCTGATAGATGTAGAAAAAGCTGTTGCAAAATTCAACATACTTTCATGATAAAAATCCTAGCTAGGACAGAAGCTGAAAGCCGCTCTGAGCTGTCCTCTCATGGCAGGGACCACTTATGAGTGGTCGAAAAGAAAAGAAAAGAAAAGAAAAGAAAAGAAAAGAAAAGAAAAAAAGAAAAAGAAGACTGAGCCTGTGACCTGGGCTGGAGGGGGCCTGGGACAGTGAACTCCACGGGAGCAGGAATGGATCCAGACCAGGGACATTTGTGGAAGCAGGACTGGGCCAGCAACCAAGGCTGGAACAGTCCTGAGGTGGCAAGCTCCACAGGAGTGGGACTGAGCCAGCAACCTAGGCCATAGCAGGCCTCAGACAGCAAGATCCATAGGAGCAGGAGCAAATCCAGACCAGGGACAATCGCGGAGGCAGGACTGAGCCAGCCACCTGGGCCAGAGACAGCTAACTCCACAGGAGCAGGTACAGGGGAGCAACTGCTGAGCAAGTGGGCCAGAGATAGAGACCACTGAGGGTCCAGGCGTGAATCTTGGAACTTCAAGGTAGTAGACCTGAGACAGGTCTCATGCCCGTGGGTCCAGGCATAAGTCTGGAACCTCTGAGGGAGCAGCCTGAGCCAGATCCTCTGCGGGTCCAGGTGCACCCAAGTCTGGGACCTCTGAGGGACAAGATCAGAGCCAGAGACCTTTGCAGAATCAACCCCAAGTCAGGGACCTCCGCAGGTGCAAATCCAGACCAGGGACATTTACAAAAACAGATCTGAGCCGGCAACCTAGACCACAGCAGGCCTGAGACAGTAAACTCCGCAAGAGCAGAGCAAACTCCGGGGGCACTGAGTGACATTCAGGAACACTGAGTGACCAACAGGGTAACTAAAACCACGGCACTGACTGTACTACGAGGAACAACCATCTGAGCCTTGGATCCATTGGCACCTAGAAGATCGATCACCAGAGTCACAGACAGCCCCAACCACACCAATTAGAGGAAAAGATGAGTAGAAAAGGTAAGAACACATGCATCACCACAAAGAGCAACATGATACCAGTAAAATCTAGAGACCCTACAACACAAAGACTTAAACAACCAAATATAGATGAAGGAGAAGAAAAGACCTAAAAAAATAACTTCAGGAGAATGTTTGAAACTCTTACAGAGGAAATGAGAACTTCCCTCAAAGAAATGGAGGAAAAGACAAACAAAAAATTGGAATACATCAGCAAATCCCTTAAAGAAAACCAAGAAAAAAACAATCAAACATATGAAAGAAACTATTCAAGACTTGAAAACTGAAATAG
>LOJH01030104.1:0-17215 GCA_001685095.1 Ellobius talpinus
ATAATAATAGAAGTAAATAAAAAAGAATTGCCATGGTGATGGTGCCTTTTCACAGTAAAAGAAACCCTAAGACAGAAGTTTGTACTAGGAGTAGGGTGTGGTAGACTTGACTCACAGTTGTTTGGAAAAATATAGACTTTATGACTTTGGACTACACAAACAGTTGAATACTTCAAGTGTACATTAGCTCTACTAGGAGCAGTGATGTAACAGTGGTACTGAGGGTGATTCAAACTGTGGGGGACTGGCTCAAAAGATCCAGAGAGAAAGAGTAATAATATGTGGCCTATAGACCATTCCTGTGATATTTTGGCAAAGAATGTGACTGCTTTATGCCTTTGTCAAAAAAACTGCCTGAGGCAAAATTGAGAAGACATGAGAGACATGGAATAACGGTTTTGACTGAGGAAATTTCCAGACAGTCTAATATTAACTGTGCTGTTTGGTTATTAGTGACCATGTTTATACAGATTTCTAATAAAAAGGGCCAAGTTGAGCAAGCAAAAATACAAAATGTACAGTTTGAAGGGAGAGAAAGGAACAATAGAGATATAAAATAGATTAAAGTGTGAAGCTAAGCAGAATAAAGAGAGTAGTAACATCAGAGCAAGGTCTCACTCAGCAAAACTTCCAATTTGTGAATAGAACTAAAGAAAAGTAAAAAGAAATTTGAAAAGGAAATCTTTGGGCTGGGTGTGGTGTTGCCCATCTTCATTTGCAGCTTTCAGAAAGCAGAGGTCAGAGGATCCCTGAATAAGGGGCCAACCTGCTCTACTGAGTGAGTTCTAGAACAATCAAGCAAAGGCAGCGAAGGAAACCATAGAAAACAGAACCCTGGGGAAGATGTGATTGAATGAGGGGAGCATTTTACAGCCCAAGCAAGCAGCAGAAATGGCAGCTTATTCCACATGGTTCTGGCTTTAAAGTCGAGGATGCAAGACAGAAGATAGGGACTCTCCCTCCACAACTAAGGAGAGCTGCTCGTGTCAGTGTCAGGCATGTTTCACCGGTGTTTCTACTTGTAGCCCTAGAGAGATCATTGTGAGAAGCTGTGAAGGTGAAGCCTGGATTGCCTTGGACACTGGAAAATGTTGGAGATGTCAGAGCAGTGAGATACCTGTCAAGGAGACCACCTAGCAAGAGTGGAAAGTGCTCAAGGAAGAAAAGTATGTTGCAATAAAGAAGGCTGAAAGGAGCTGGAGATCTGAAGAGTGCTTTGACATCAGACATGGAAATGCAGTTTGGGAGTTTTTCTAGCTGGTTTTGGTCTTGCTTTTGTCCAGTATTTTCTTACTATGCCTCCTTTGTTTCATTTGGAATGGTAAAGTATGGCCTGTGGTGTTACAGAGGATTGCAGTTAAGAGACTGCATGAGTCTCAGATGAACCTATAAACGTTGGGATTTTAAGCAGTGCTGATACTGTAATATTATAGGGATTTTTGAAGATGTACTGTGATATGGCTACAAACCTATGTGTATCGGGGAGTGTAATGTGGCTGTTTGAATAAAAATAGAGCCCATGGGCCCATAGGCAGTGGCTCTATTAGGAGTTGTGGCCTTGTTGGAGGAAGGATGTCACTGGAAGCAAGCGTTGAGGCTTCTCATGCTCAGGCTAGGCCCAGAATCACTCTCACTTCCTGTTGCCTACTGATCTAGATGTAGAACTCTCAGTTACCACTCCAGCAATATGTCTGCTACCATGATTCCCATCATGATGCTAATAGACTAAAAGTCTGAACTGTAACCCAGCCCCAATTAAATGTTTTGCTTTATAAGAGTTGTCAAGATCATAGCGTCTCTTCTCTTCATGGTAATAGAAACTCTAAGACAAAATACTAACGAGTATTCATTCTTGCTGATTTGAAAGATGTTTATATCATTTTCTTTGACCAAAAAAAATGTTTTGGAAATTGCAAAAGAAAGATAATGACATATGCTTTGTATTTTGACATTTTACCAAGGGAAAAATATGACCTTACTCTGTTGAGGATCTTTCAGCTTTGGCCCATGTATTAGTCAAGGTCCTCACAAAGAACAGAGCTGATAGGACAGTATGTATGGTTTACAGGCTGTAGTCCAGCTCTCCCAGGAATGGGTCTCCCAACAGGAAGGCTCAGAATTTGGTGGTTATTTATTCCACAATGCTGCACGTCACAGATGGTCTTGTCTATATGTTGAAATCCTGAAGAATTATGCTGTAAAATGAGCAAAACAATACTACTGCAACATGATATCACTTTCCAGTGAAAGTAGCATCAAGCATGCAAAAAGCAACAACTTCCTTCTTGCATGCCCTTTTATGTGTGTTGTCCCCAGGGGCCCCACAGTTCTGGGGTGTCTCTTTTCACCTCAAATGATCCAAATCAAGAAATTCTCTCACAGGCACAGTTAGCTGTTTAGATTTTTGTTGATTCCAGATCTACTCAAGCTGACAAAAAAGCCACAGGAGTCCCCAAAGGGAAAAAAAAAAAAACTGGAAAGGCCTAAGCTCAAATCACAGTCTATCTACAATGCAAACTTAACAACCTAGAAGCCCAACTAGTATAATTTCTGCCACTAACTTGGTCATCTCTAATAATAAAAATAATGTAAAATAAACTGTGTGTCTTTTGGGAAAGTCTTCCATGTTTTATCACTCAGAGAATGACAAGTATGCTAATATTCAGGTTCACTAAGCATCTTTGTAATCTACAAATAAATAAAATCAGAGGTGGGTAAGATGACTCCGAAGTTGAGAGCAAAGGCTGCAAGTCCCTTTCAGTTCAATCCACGTTCAATTCCTAGTATCCAATTGGTTCATAACCATGTATAATTCCAGTTCCTACAGGATCTGATGCCTGCGTGCTTCTGACCCTGGTAAACACTGTATATACATTTTGCACATATACACATACATGTATGAAACATAAATATAAAATAAAATTAATAATTAAAATAAAAAATGTACTTGGATCTTTTTTCTTTTTGCTACATGACAAGATCAAATCGTAGTGTTCAAGAAACATTTGTTCAGCTTAGTGAGCTAAATGAGCATTGGCTTGAACATAGTAAATGCTAAAATTTGTTTGTGGTTTTTCATCTATTGCTCTTTTTAATCCCTTGTCCAGTCCTTGAGTTGCTTAGTTAAACTCATCTGATAAATGGTCACAAAGTAAGCTGGTGGCACATGCCTTTGATCCCAGCACTAGGGAGACAGAGGAAGTTGAGTATCTGTGAGTTCAAGACCTGTCTGGTCTACAAAGCAAGTTCCAGGAGAGCCAGGACTGTTACACAGAGAATACTTTTCTCAAAAAACCAAAAATAAAAAAATCACAAAATAACCACTGAATTTGCATTACACTTATCATAATAACTGTAAGTCAACTAATGAATTCACAGAAAAAAATATTGATTATGACTTTGGAATTTAGCTCCTTAACCCTATACATCATTTGTCAATATGTACTAATGGTCACAAAAGAAGTTTTAAAAAACAATAGGAATAATTAAGAATTATGACTTTCATTTACTTGACAAAAAGTATTATTAACTATGAGCAACTTAAAGTGGCTTCCTAGAAGGAATTTACAAAGTGAGAATTGCATAAATGGTGGGAAAATTAGCCATATGGCTATACTTGAGTATCAAAATGTAGAAAATAGGAGACATGCTTAATTTGGAGAGTTTTTTCTATTAGTAAAAAATGGATAATTCAATTATTTCTTAATTGTCTTTCAATTTCTTCTAACTATGTGTGATTTTCCTTTAGTTTTACTCAAAATATTTTCTCTATGAGAAAAGATAGAAAAGAGAGCTCATGTGACAGAAGGCTTAGAGTTTTAAAATTTCTGGGAGGACAGTAGGATTGGAGTTAATGGGAAAAAAGGGTCTTACCTATTCCTTCAAGACATGCAGATATAAAAGAAATGTTGAAAAGCAGAAAATAAGCTAGATATGCAAATAATCTTTAACAGTCTTTCACTCCTCTGCCTAGACATCAATATTAAGACAAATTCAAAGTTTTTAAATGCAGAACATCTGGATACATTTTGTAATTTGAAGGTGATATGACCTTTTATGAGCTTCCAATCTGGCACGCTGAGAAGTATTTGATCTAAGAGTTTTCAAAATTAGCATAGTAAAGGAATACTAGAGTACTCACAATTAAGCAGTATGCCAGATGCAGAGCAGCCATATTTTTGATGCTTAAATTAATATAGAAAAAGATTAAGAAAATAAAAAATATAAGATTTAATGTGCTCTTGTATTCATGCTTAAGATAAAAATCCATATGTTCAGTATTTCTTTGAAAATATTGAGAAAATAATGTATTAGATAATAATGATATGTATTTATTTTTAGTTTAAATATCTCAGAAAACATTTAACAACAAACTTTCAGAGAAAATGAAAGTACAAACACTTTACATTGGAATGGGTTTTTCTTTGAAAGTGTATCGTAGTTTAATTTTACTGTAACATTCATTGTTCTACATGCATTTCATGTAGTTATCTCCTATATTAACACCCTTTTTCCTGCGTGTGTGTGAACACAGGACTATTAATTCCAGATAGGGCTCCAGTGCCAGACAAATGACAGTTCCCTCCAAATCTAGTTTGGCCAGCTAGTGAATGTATTGAACTTACTTGCAGAGGAATCAATACTTTGAGATCAGTATCTTTCACTCCAACACAGATGGCAAATTCTCCCTAATGGCACAGAATCATCACACCCCCAAATTTTCATTAACTTTCTACTCCGTGCATACCCTCATATCTCCTGACACCATGTGCAACTGAGAATTACATGCCTTAACGAAACTGAAGGATAAACTTCACGTACAATATAAATAAATTGGAATGAATAGATTCTTGAAAATCACTGGTTGTGTAAACATAAATCTTTCCTGATATAATTTGAAGTAAAACAAAAAATTATTTTAATTATTTGTTTATGTGTGTAGCTCATTTTATTTAATTGCATCTCGGTAGACAGTCACCAAGATCACATAGACATTATCTAGATTGAAGAAGATATAACTTTTCTTCTCCAAATTGAATGACAGAACAGGATTCTTTTTATAAAGCTGATCTATAAAAACTTACTAATTGATGTAGGATTTCCCTCCGTATGCTGTGAATATGTTTTATTACTATTGGTTAATGAATAAAGCTGTTTCAACCAATGGCTTAGCAGAGTAAAGCCAGGCAGGAAATCAGAGCAGAGCTAGAGTGTCGGCAGAATCTACTATTGCTAGGAGTCTTAGCTGGGGTTGTCCTCATGTATCCTTGGGAATTTCCCTAGCACCAGGTTTCTCCCTCACCCTCATAGTGGCTCTGTCTATCAAGACCTCTCTTTCGACGCTCTCTCACTCCATCTGTCTCCCCCCTCAACCACCCTGTAGCCTCATTTTCTCATCTCCCATCCTCTCCCTTTTACTGTGTACCCCTCACCCGCCAGGTTACCCAGGAGATCTCATAGAATTTCCCTTCCCTGGCTGATCCATGTGTCCCTCTTCGGGTCCTCCTTTTTACATAGCTTCTCTGCTTCTGTGGATTGTAGTCTGATTATCCTTTGCTTTGCATCTAATATCCACTATGAGTGAATATATATTGTGTTTGTCTTCTGAGTCTGGGTTACCTCACTCAGGATATTTTACCTATCCCCAATGGGTCTTTGGATTACAGCTTGATTATCCTTGGCTTAGCAGCTAATATCAACTTATAAGTGAATACCATATTTGTCTTTCTGGGTATAGGTTTTCTCACTCTGGATGATTTAGAAAATATTTTTTTTTCTTACAATACATTCTGATGATACTTTTCCTTTACAGTAACTCCTCCCAAATCCACCCCACCTCCCTAGCTTCCATTAGATTGAAATTTAAGTTTAGCAAGATGTACTGCATAGTGGAGAACTTAGGTGGGGCTAGTAAAATGGTTCAATTGTTACTTGCTGTTTTCATAGATAATCAGGGTTCAATTCACCCCCCCACCACACACACACACACAGATGACAGCTCATAGCTACCTTTTACACAAGTTCAACAGTATTCAAAACCCTCTTATCAGCTCCGGAAGCACCAGGATAGCTTGTGGTACACATGCATACATATAGCAAAAAAAATGTAAAAAAAAATAAAAATAAATACATCCTAAAATACATTGAAAAGTAATAGACTTGAACAGCTTGGAATAATTAAATTTTTCAGTGCTTATCTAATGACATAAAAGAAAATACAAAAACTGATAACTGGTGCTTTAATAAAATCATAATTTGAGAGGGCTAAGTTAAAAAAGGCTTTTGTTTTATAAAATGTACTGTCAGATATTATTCAACATGATTCTGTTGGGTAAATAGCATTTTTGTTCCATGGAAACTGAAAATATTATGATTTATGGAAATGGTAACACTGTTCTGCAGAAATTACATCAACGTTCATTTCTCAAATTTTGAATTACACTAAAATGTAATCAGACTTGCAATTTTACTTATGACAACAGATTTTTACAACACCATCAATAACATAATCATGATAATTTTGAAAGAAGAATTAAGTAGATAAGAAAATGAAATCATATTTAGTGAAATAGTTTGCTTTGCTCATAGCAGACAACTGCTGAATTTCTAGAACTATCCAGGTTATCTGTAGTTATTGTATAGGAATATTTTCATACCTTATCTCATATTTTTCTGAATAAATTTTACAAGGAATTATTAGTCAAATACCTTCAAATATGAATAAATTTGAGTATGTCTTACAAATAAATTTTCCAGAGTCTAACACAAATAAAATATTTAAAGATTTTATTGGTCAAAAATATGGCACCCCTGCCTCAATCTATTCTGTAAATACTAATGTAGTCTCTTTTAATACCACATATTCTTTTTATTAATATAAAGTAAGTTATATAATATGTACATGTTTTTATTTTCCTCTGTTCTATATATATTTTATATAAAAAGTATAGTTTATTGGTCTGGGGTACTTCACTCAGGATGATTTTTTTTTCTGGTTTCACCTATTTGCCTTAAAATTTCCTGGTGTCCTTGTTTTGAACAGCTGACTAATACTCCATTGTTTAAATGTGCCATATTTTCCTTTAGCCATTCCTCTGTAGAGGACCATATTGGTTATGTCTAGATTCTGGCTATTACAAATAAAGCAGCAACGAACATAACTGAGCAAGTGTTCTTATGATATGATTGAGTATCTTTTGGGTATATGCTCAAGAGCAGTACAGCTTGTGATAAACTGATTCACAGTTTTTTGAGGAACTGACAAAGTGACTTTTAAAGTGACTGTACGAGTTTGCATTTCCACCAGCAATGAAGAGGTGTTACCCTAGTTTCCCATCCTCCCTAATGTGAGCTATCACTTGTATTTTTGACCTTTACCATTCTGACATGGGTAATCACTCATAAGTGGATAATAGCTGCAAAAATAAAGGATGACTATGCTATTTTATTTTTTGTGAATTCAGAAACACAGAGAGACTAGGTAACAAAGAGAGTTCATGGGGGCAGGGGGGGAACAAGATCTCACAAGGAAGAGGAAATGGAAGAGATTTGTGGGGAGTGGACTCAGGGCAGGTGGGGATGAAAACATGAGCGATCAGGTTGGTGGGAACACGGAGAGGGCTAGTGATGAAAGGAAGTGAATTTTGAGGTCAAGCAGAAGCAGAGCCTGGCGCATGGGAATCTCCCAGGTGTTAAAGGGGAGGACCGCAACTTAAACTCCTAGCAACAGTGAATAAGAAGCCTCAACTGGCCAATTCCTATGACCAGATGGGTACCTAGCCCAGTTGTCATCAGGTGTCATCCAGCAACTGATAGAGGCAGATAAAGAGACTCAAAGCCAAACATTATTAGGTGGGGTTCAGGAATTCTGTGGAGGAAGAGGAAAAAGGAGTGTAGGAACCAGGACAGTCAAGGACACCACAGGAAAGCTCATGCCCTCAACAAACCTGGGCTCATAGAGGCTCACAGAGATTTAACTGACAACCAGGAAGCCTACATGAGACTGGTCTAGGCACTCTACATATATGTTAGAGTTGTGTAGCTTGGTCCTACTATGGGACTCCTAACAGTGGAAATAGGGACCGTCTCCAAGAGTTTTACTGCCTTTACGAAACCTACTTCTCAATACTGGGTTGCCTTGCCCAGCCTGTGTACATGGGGAGATACTCAGTCTTACAGCAACTCGATACTCCTTGATTTTTTTGATACTCATAGGAGGCCTGTCCTGTCCTGGAGGGAGATGGGAAAGGAGGGGACCAGCAAGTGAGAGACAGGAAGTAGGGAAGAGCAACTGGGAGAAGAGGATGGCAGGAAGCTGCACTGCCCTTTTATTTCATAATGTATTGATTTTGAGAAAAAATAATCCTCTGTGTAGGGTAACTTAAATTTAAACTTTTCATTTGAATAAATGTATATAATTTATTCATGTATATTTATAAGTATACTATATATAATTTAGATTTACATGAATCTATTTGTATATGCATACTTGAGTATGAATTATCATTCCCCCAGCCCTCTTCTGTCTTATACTCCTGTGTAATAAATGTATATATACATATACATATATACATATACATATATATGTATATATATTTCAAAAGTTATTCATGGGAGATCTTTTGTCCTTTTATAAAAACTCCAGCAATATAAATATTAATGCTTTACTTTATGTAGTATATAATTATGTAGAAATAATTACTGTTTTTTTATTTATAAAATAAAAATGTGTATTTTCCTTGTTTGACAGCAATTGATTGTGAACCTATCAAAAAGAATCCTTTTATATATTTTCTGACTACCCTATTCATTTAAGCTCATGTAAAGCACTCCCTTTCCTTAAATTTGGGACAAAATGACACTACATATTTCAAATTGGTCTTGAACTCTGTTGAATAAGCCTTGTAAGTAGCCTGAGCCACCAGGCCTGGGTAATAATATATTTACCATAGATTTATACAAAGAGCTACATATGGGAACCAGTGCATCTTAAGCAGGAGCAAGTATGCATTTGTGTTACTATGGCTGACACCCAACTAGCAACCCATATATAGACTTAAGCATCCTATTAAATAAAGACTAAGATCTTTTAAAGCAGTTAAGATGTCTTTATATAAATAATGGAAAATTCATAACTTTCTCTAACTTATCTGCCAATATTACACAAGGTACTTCATTCTCAGCCCCTTCTTATGATTTTGACAAATATAAAGCAATACATTTTCAGTTGAATAAACTAAAATTTAAGATCTGTCGCCAAAATTGGGCATAATCACATATGCTTTTGAACATTTGATACAGTGAAATTACCTAATGAGAAAAGGAAAATAATTTTAGCATTATTTCTCTTTGTTGAATATTCTACTTGAAATCCTTCAGTGAAATGCCTGGGCTACTTTATCCATGGTCCTTACCAACCTTTCATTTCTACCAAAATTCCAATGGCAGCAAATAATATTTTCATTTTTTAGAGTTCTAGAGATCATTAAATTTTATTAAGTTGAACAGAAGTTTAAATACTGTGATTTTTGTTCCATTTATCAATCCAGGTAAGAGAAAGCCAAGCTGAGCAAATAAACAATATGCCTTTTGATTTCCAGAATCTAGAAACAGAATAGTAAGCACTGGATTTTTTTCTTTTGCTTGCACATCTTGAAGCTATTTATACCTCTCTCATGTCTCACCCACTCCACAGAGTGTCCCACCTCTGCTCTTTAGACTTCCATAGCTTTTAGCTTTCCTTGTTGGGCTCCTCTATCTATTGCTACATCTAATGAGAGTATGGAGGTGCCTTGAGCATCTCTGTCAATCAGCTCCTTCGTCATGTCCTGCAGCTTTGTCTGGTACATTCTTTATCAAAATAAAATGCTAATTTAGCAAAGCAATGGGTTCATAATTGACATTTTTTTAAATATTCAGGCATTATATAGATTAAGAATGGAGATTATCTACTATTTCCCAGATAACAGCATTTAAGCAAAGATATTTAAATTTCCATGAATATAAATACAAATTGGAAAGCATCTCTCCTTTTGGGTTTGGAGAAAAACAAAATAATAGTGATCAATAAATAAATGTTATGTAATATAATGCTTTGTTTAAGAAACTTGATAAGACTGAAAACAAAATAGGCAAAGGTTAAAAAATGAAGTTGACTCCTAGAATAACTGATTATTTTCAGTTAAGGAGAGCTTATCTGATGCTTCCAGTCAATGTTTTATATGATCAGCGGTATATACAATTAAAATTTCAGATAAAATTTAGGTTCATATAAATTCGAGCATGCAAAATAATACATTCAAAATAAAAATTGCCCAGGTATGACAGAGTAAATAAAATTTGGGGGCTAGAACTTGAATTAATGTGCTAACTGTCATAGTCTTGGTGAAAAGAAGGAAATATTTTAGGAGATTAGTAAGACAGGCAGAGAAATAAAGACAGTCACATTCATTTATGGTAATAATTAGTTATTTTGTTTTTGTTTACATGGCAAAGACCATGGAGGCAATGGAACTGTATTTCTTTAGATGATTTCATGAGCCTTCATACCAGCTTTGATAGAAAGCCAATATGTTATTAAAAGTGTTAAAAATCTGTCAAGCAAATGAAACTTATCAAGTTGTAAAGTTTGATGAGTTTGCCAAAATGATTTAGGTCAAGAACCTGTGCCTTTCTCCAGATGCTATTGTATCGTGTTCTATTTCAGAGTATAGTAATAAAGTATCTGAATTTACAAGGGCATTTGGAATCACAGAGTATATGAACGTACTCCAATGAACACTTGCTATGTTTGACATGTAAGTATAATCATCTGAATTTTCTTCCTTGTTTATTCTGAAACCTAACCAGCCTTTATTGAGTGCTAGTATCAACTAATTCATTTGAACATACCTCACTGGAAACTAATTAATACTATTCATATGAGAGATATTAAATCTACTATAAAAATAAAACTTATTTATGACTCTAAACTGATAAATGATATGCAAAACAAATAACAGTGATGATGCTCGGGAGAATATGACATTAGGGCCGGGAATACGGCTCAGTGGTTATATACTTGTGTGAGTCCTTAAGATCAGTTACTGGCATGGTCATCATCATTATTGTCATGTATCCATAATCACCATCACACCATATGACAATTGATTATACATACTATGTATCATAGATAGATCATTTGCCAATTTTTTTTACTTTCATTCTTCCAGAATTACTATGTTCTCCTCCGATAGGTCATCCTACTGCCTTGCTTATACTTGACTCGTGAGTTTGAGTAGAAGTTGTCATCTACTTATTCCCTCAAGTATGCATTGGTGACATAAACATAAAAATCATGTCAAAACTGTATTCTAATCTTCCTCGTCAAACACACCATTAAATTATAGCCACAGAATAACTATTAATATTTGGCTACATTTGCTAAGTATTTCCAAAAAAGATTTTAATAGCTTAACTACACCATAGTTTGTCCATAAATATTTTAATATACAGCCCAAGAAAGCAAGGTTCTTCTACTTTTCCTATATAACCATGGAATATTATCATATATGAAATCTCACATTCACTTAATAGTATATAGTATTTACTCCCTTAAATCAGGATACAATTAAAAAGTTCTGTTATTTATGGGTTATTAGATCTCCTAAATACATTCTAATCTGGAATAACCCATCTTCTCTTTATTTATTGTGACTCAGTTATTCTGTAGACTAACTCCTGAAGTTATATAAATAACAATTATTCTATTTGTTATTTATAAAACTTTTCTTTTTCACTGTATCATTTGAGTACTATAGAAATAAAAATCAGATTTAAAAAATCTAAATACAAGATAACTAATATTCGCCATGGAAAAGCCACAGGTGATGGATGCAACAAAGAGATTAGACTCTTTTATTAACTGTTAGAATTGATAAATAAGTCATGGAGATTTCATGTGGGATTCCCCTCTGTATGCTCTGAATATATTTTTTTACCATTAGTTAATAAAGAAGCAGCTTGGCCTATGGCAAGGCAGAATAGAGATAGGTGGGAAAACTAAAATTAATGTAGGGAGACAGAAGGCTGAGTCAGGCAGATGTCATGTAGCTGCCCAAGGAGGAAGGCACCAGAATCTGTACAGTAAGTCACAGCCTCATGGCAATACATACATTAGTAGAAATGAGTTAATTTAAGATATAAGAACTAGGTAGGAATATGGCTAAGTCATTGGCCAAGCAGTGGTGTAATTAATATAGTTTCTGTGTGATTATTCAGGTAAGGGCAGCCGGGAAATGAAGGTATAGTTTCCATTAACAGAGATTATCACTATGTTTATTTTCAAGTCCTTTTTCCATGGTTAAGAGAGCAATAAACATTCTTTGCGTAAACTTTATAACATGTGCCATGCACATCTATTCTACCTTTCACATATGGATATTAAAATTTCTTGGTCATTCTTGCTTTAGTCAATCACATTGTTAGCCTTGAAAAGCATTAATAACATAATTACATTTCCTCCATGATTGTTAATTGGTATTTTTTAAAAGAAATAATTTTCCTTCTTTAACTGTGACTTTATTATCTCTTTGAAAAATTAGGGTGTATGTTTAAGACCAGCCTTCAGTTGTTAATATCTGGTAGTATTTATCTCCATGAGTGTAAGAAAGGACATTCCCCTTTAATCAGATTAGTGACTACCCTAAATGTCCTCATAGAACCTACAAGTTGGGACAAAACTATCTCAGGGCCTGAACCTCGAGGCCCATAGGGCAGAAAAAAGCATAGCTTGAGTTCAAGGCCTGCAGAACAGACTCTAGTTTGAGTGAGGATGAGATGGCAAAAACTAGATAGATGCTCCTCCAGCCAGAGGGAGCATTTAGCTGCCTCTCATTGGCTGGGGGAACCCCCACACCATAGGATGTCACTTAGCCGATATAAGCTGATGCTCACAGTAATAAACTGAGTTCTTGCTTTGACTGGACTCCCTATCGCATCTGATTGTTATGCGTTGTGGGCTGCAAAATGGGCGTCCTGAGTAGTGGGGCTGAGGAAGGGGCACATAAAGCACTCACCTTTCCCTGGGGAATAAGGAGGCTCAGAAAGCCTAGCACCCACATCCAGTAACTGATGGAAGCAGATGCAGTAACCCACAACCAGGCACTAGGCCTAGCTCCTGGAGTGCCAATTGAAGAATGGGAGTAGGGATCATATGAGCAAGGCAGGTCAAAAAAAAGTGATGGAAAAAATATAGGGACAGCTGACTTGAGCTAGTGGGAGCTCATAGATTATGCACTAACTGTTGGGAACCTGCATGGGATGGAACCAGACCCTCTGAATGTGGGGGACAGTTATGTGACTTATCTGTTGGGGAGGAAGGAGGCTGACAGTGTCTGTGAGACATATTCCAGGTACAAGAACTAGTTTTTTGGAGCCCGTTTCCTATGGTGGCATACCTTGTTCAGCCATGATACAGGGGGAGGGGCTTGGTCTGATTCAAGTTGTTATGCCAGACCTTGTTGACTCCCCAAGGAAGCCTTACTCCCTTTGAGGAGTGGATGGGAGATGGGAAGGGGAGAAAGGGAGGGAAAGAGAAGGAGAAATAGGGGGAACTGGAGTTGGTATGTAAATGAAATTTTTTTAATAAATAAAAAAGAATTTTCCTGTAATTTTTTTTCAGAATTTTTTCCTTTTGGTTTTTTTTGAGACAGGTTTTCTCTGTGTAGACTTGGCTGTCCTAGAACTTGCTTTGTAGACCAAGCTGATCTTGAACTCAAGGAGATCTGCCTGCCTCTGCCTCCAAAGTGCTGGAATCAAAGGTGTGCAGCACCACCACCTGACTTATTTTGAACTTTTTATAGGCTTATATGAAATTTTACTCAAAATTATTATGTACAATTGAATACACATAGCAAATGTTACAGCCCATTGTGGATATTCCTGTTTTGTACTCCTTATCTAAGGTGCTATAAGATGATGGTTCACAACCTTACTTGATTCTTTGACATTTTAATACAGTTCCTCATGTTCTAGTGACGGACAACCATAAAATTATATTATTGCTACTTCATAGCTATAATTTTGCTACCTTTTTGGTTGCAATGTAAAATATCTGGTATGTGAGATATCTGATATGTTATCCCCAAAGAGGTCATAACCCACAGATTGAGAAACACTGCTCTAAACAATTGTGGAATCCAACTTTTTCGAAGTAAAGAATGGTATTATGAGTGTTATTAGAGTAAAGAAATGTATTATGAGTGTTATTAGAGTAAAGAAATGAAGTTAAGAAAAGCAGCCGAGTCACTTATTTAACTCACTTCCAAAATTTGCAGTAAATGTCATGTTAGCTGGCAGAGTAATATTTAATATTAATTTCATGCTCTTTCAGGGAGAATGATGGAGACCCCAAAACTCACAAACTTTCAAGTTCTATGTAGACAAAGAGATTTAGTTACTCTAAAAAGGTTGCCTTTTTAAATTTTATTATAACACAACCTATCCTTACATGTGTAGTAAGATATACCACAGTATAAGGAAGAAAATTTTAAACTATGATTTGAAATTTACCCATCTATAAAATACCAATATATAATATGGAAGTGTTTTCAAATATTCAGAGAGTATTACTAAGGAAAGAAAACTCATATAACTCAGATTCCAACCCTTCCTTCCATATGTTCTCACATTAAATGTATACTTGTGATTACAATTAGCCCGCTGAATTGGTGGGAGAAAAGTTGAAGCTCCTTTGGAAGCAATTTTACTTAAATACATCAGTGAAGTTTATATCCAGACTGGGGGAACTGGCAGAGACCCAGGAATCAGAATCATAACAATTGTTTAACCGAGAGATGATTATCTGTATGTGGCTGCAGGACTCGTGAGAAATGAAAAAGACTAAGATGCTATCAGTGCCGCCACTCAGCTCCAATAATTTTCAGCATGTTCATGTTTCTCAGCTCTCCAGCATTTTTTCAGACTCAATTGCTATATCACACTCAGTATTATCACACCATATGCTGCTTTCTGCCCTTTCACACTTTCCAAGAACACTTGAAAAGCTAAAAATCTATAGTCTAGTCTGGGAAGTAAAAAATGCTCAAAAATACCTATCCCACAAAGAGGGTGATAAATACCATAGGAGAGGCACAGATAAGTGCTGAGAAGGCAATGAGATTGCTTGCAGCTGTGAGATATGAGGAATGAGGGTTTTTTTTAAAGATCTTGAGAGTAGATACTATAGATGCACAAGTATGATGGGAAAGAGGCAATCTAAGATTGTGCTAGTGAACACTGCTTGTTAAAAGATCTGAGTGGAGGCCTGCCAAGGAGGAAGACCGGAAGAGAGAATATGGCTCCTGAAGTCTCTAAATACCTAAATTGGTCATCTTTCCAGTTGAACGTATACACACAGCTTTTCTGGGTTTTCAAATTCTGTAAGGCAAATCCAGCTGTGGATAATCTTTACTTAGAATTCAGATGCCTATTTAAACTTTATTTTTGCCACAACAACCAGCAATCTTTCCCCCCTTTCCAACACTTTTCTGAAACAACCCTTCCAACACTCTTACCACTAAAATTTCACTTTAGGACCTGCAAATTTAATTATTCATTGAACATGGGGCTTTTATTTCGTTTACTGCTAAATAATTCAGAAAGTTGTTTACTTTTTAACCTACTTCAATCTGAGTTTGCACTCTCTTTAAGCCCTTTATCATCAGCTTAGTCTTTAGATCCCAGTGAACCTGTCTCGGGTGAACTTGTTGATTAAATCAAAACTAGATTCCTATATTCCTTAAACCAAACAGTAGTATTTGGTTTTTCCTTAAGTCTGTCTAGCTCAGGTTCTTGCCTAGCATCCGTATGGGTTCCATTTCATGAAGTGGACCTTAAATTCAATAAGATAGGGGTTGGTTAACACCACAAGCTTTAAGCCACTGTTGTAGTAGTGTATACTGTGAAGTGGATTGAACAACTTAAAACTGGGTTGGTATTTATTTACCTTTTAACTTTGACAACATTAAGAGTATCTTCCAGGACTATGAACACTTACTAGTAATGATGAAGGTTTTGGTAGACAAGACCTCAACTTCTCCATGTTTAATAAGTTGTCAAGAAAAAAAATTGTTTTCAGCAAATGGCCCTACCACCAGTTTATGGAGAGCAACCAATAATTTGAAAAGAGCCTGGGTGACTTGAAGATTTGCCTTGGGTATCTTTGGTTAACAATTCAATTAGAAATAATCCTTCCAGAGACTTTATTTATTTATAAAAAAATGTCCATTTGGGGGGTTCTGGCTTCCCCATTATTGACGATTAAATTAGATCAATTTCATACATGTAATATTTTAGGTAGCTTCTACTGTATTGGTGTTTTAGGCAGGGTTCACTAGAGTAAGAAAGTGAAAACGACTTAGAATCTCTATATATAAGGGAGGAAGGAGTCTGTCAGAATGACTTGTAGGCTGCAGACCAACTAATCCAACAATGGTGGACTGTGAATGGAAAGTCCAAAGGTTCACTAGTTGCTCAGTTCACGAGCGAGGTTGGATATCCTGACTGATCTTCATTATATGCTGGAATCCTGAAGAAATAGGCTCTAGCCCTAGAGAAGGAATGAACTTGCTAGCAAGGCAAGGGGAAGCAGGCAGAGAGCAAAATCTTAATTCTGTGTTCTTACATAGTCTTCCAGCACAGTGTGTGGTTCAAATTAAAAGTTTATCTTTCTGCTTCAAGATCCAGATTAAGGCATGTGTGTTCCCACTCCAAAGATCCAGATTAGAAGTGAAATTAAAAGTATATCTTTCTGCTTCAAGATCCAGATTAAGGCATGTGTGTTCCCACTCCAAAGATCCAGATTAGAAGTGAATCTTCCTCCTTCCACTTAAGCAATCAAAGCACTCACAGGTGTGCCCTTCATTTTTGAATTTTAGTTAATATCAGAGGCCGTTAAGTTAACAATCAAGAATAGCCATCACAACTGGTTTCCATACAAACCTTCACATGCCCCTTAATTTTCGCTAGGTTAGCTGTCTCCTACTGTTTAATATCCCTCATCCCACTTATCTATTACCCTACCCATTTAAGCTTCCTGTTCCAGTTCCCCACCCCTTCAATAACTATTACATTTCCCCTTCCTAGAGTGGTTCAATCTCTTCACACAGACTCTACCACTAATTGTAACATTAAGGGCCTGCTTGTTGGGGTTTCTGTCCCACCCAGTACCCCACAG
>LOJH01030105.1:0-17215 GCA_001685095.1 Ellobius talpinus
GGCCTTAGCATGGCTTGTTTCTTGTCAGCTTTTCTTATCTTAAATTATCCCGACTACCTTTTGCCTCTGGGCCTTTATCTTCCTCTATTTCTGTATATCTTACTTTCCTTCTTTCTGCACGGCTTGCTGTGGAGCTGGGTGGCTGACCCCTAGTGTCCTCCTCATTCGTTCTCTCTAGTTCTTCTGTTTATCCTCTCTGCCTGCTAACTCCGCCTAGCCTTGCTACTGCCTCACTATTGGCTGTTCAGCTCTTYATTAGGACCATCAGGTGTTTTAGACAGGCAAAAAACCCCACAGCTTTACAGAGTTAAATAAATGCAGTGTAAACAAAAGTCACACACCTGAAAATAATATTCCCTGACACTGGCTCTCCTTGCGTCTCCCTCTGTCACCGGTGTCCTTTTGTACAAGGCTTCTCTTTGTAGTGTCTGAGCTGTCCTAAGTCTTTTGTGCTCGAGACAGGGACAGGGGCTTGCTATAGGACCCAAGCTAGCCTTGATCTCTGCAATCCTGCCTCAGCCTTCTAAACGCTGGGATGATAGCCATAAACTTCCACATCCAACTAATCTGTAAGTTGTATAGTGTAATCTTTATTAACAATTACACAGAGAGGAATTCAAGTAG
This sequence comes from Ellobius talpinus, assembly GCA_001685095.1. Lineage (NCBI taxonomy): Eukaryota > Metazoa > Chordata > Mammalia > Rodentia > Cricetidae > Ellobius > Ellobius talpinus. The sequence continues at coordinate 625 of LOJH01030105.1, forward strand.
ACTTTTACACAAATATCCACAAAAATGTCCTAGATCAGCTTCCAGGGCTTTGCCAAGTGACTCTCAACAAAGGGACTATTTGGAGTTTGGAGATAATGGGCTGAAGCATCACTACACTGAGTTCAGTTTGGCTCAGGGGTTTCTGTAGTGCATGATCTAAGAAAGCCTATGATTTAGTTCTATTTAATTGCTTAGGATCATCTCTTGAATATTTGCTATGGGTAAAACATTGTGCTGGGCACTTTGTGGATAGGTCCAATCAGTTCCTTCACTTAATGCTGTCACATGTTTAATTAATGTAAGCACAGAGCTGGTGGCTAGAGTGTGAGGTCCTAAGGTGTCGTGCGGTGGTGCACAGAGCTGCCCTCCTATACTGTTGTGTGGGGGGCTGGTATTCGGGAGGCTCTTTGTGTCGGTCTGAGATGAAATCATCTGTAGGCGCTTCAGTCACAAAACACACTCCAGTCAGTTCCTGCAAACGATCTGCGATTCTGTGGTAGTTAACTCTATGGGGTCACAAAGACACCGAAGAAAGCAGAAGTAAGCTTCAACATCCAACAGCACAACAATATTTCTCCTCAACAGTCACACAAAATAAATAAACAAAAAAGAAAATGGCCAACTTGAGAGGAGCGAGAAGGGCAGGTGACAGAGCAGCTTTGTCTCCATTAGCTCTCACGGCGAAGGCTTTTAAAGTACTTTATAAAATATTATGCCTTGCCCTCCGTGAAAGAGGAAAGCGTTATTATCTCCAGAGAAAGGTGGAGGGAAGGAGGAACAAAGGGTTACTCCTTTTATGCCAACTGTTTTGTGGAGTATTTGAAACGAGACTTGAAGCTAGAGAAGCAAGAGAGAGGAGGCTGGAAGAATTTGTAATCGAGGGGCATAATTTCACACGGTGTAAGTGTCTAGAGAACATTAATACAGCGAACCGTCGTTCTCAGTGAAGTGGAATGAAAGCCTTGGCTGCTTCAACGCAGCAGCGCATCCCGCGAAGAGCGACTCCAGCTTCAGAGAACCCTGCACTCACAGTTTGGTGAAAATGGCCATGATGAGCCTTCTGGCACAATCGTCCAAAATGTGTCCGTACTGTTTCGCACACACGCTTTCTTGGGCGGACTATTAAATATTTGCAGGACGTGGCGCAGACTCCTGCGGTACATGCAGGGAGACCTGACACAGCCTATTTCTGGGCCTGTCCTTTTCATCCTGCTTTTCTTGCTTTGTAACCCATTTCTGTGATTGGTTTCATGGAACTTCCATGAAGGAATTCTACACAGGAAAATAGATGTAATAGCTTAATAAGAAAAATATTGCTCTGTTTCATATTTAGGAGAAAGTCTATAAAATCTGCATACACAGTAACTTCCTAAAAAAACTAACTTTGCCATCGAGAAAAAATGGCACCCATCATTATTCACATATATATTATATATACTTATTTTTATGTGTGTGTGTCTGTCTTCATGTGAATATGCTACATATGTGCATGCCAAGAGGCCAGAAGAAGACGTTGAATTCCCCGGAGTCCCAGGCTGTTGTGAGCTGCCTAATGAGGGTGCTGAGAACAGAACTCAGGTCCTCTGGACAAGCGGCAAGTGCTCATAATTGCCGAGACGTTGCTCCAGTGCTAAGCACGTTTTAAAGAGATGATGGCCTCAATCTGTTATCCAGGATGGCTAGCCATGCACTTCTGGGTTCTAATGATCCTCCTCCTGTCTCAGTCCTCTGAGTAAATGACACTCATGAGCAGCTGATGTGGACACACACACACACACACGTATGTATGTATCCACATCTATACACATATGTTTATATATACTTTTGGAGGGTAGTATTGGGAATCGAACCTAGGTCCTCTTACTATAAAACAAACACCCTACCACTGAAGCACAGCCCTTGGCTGTTTCGTTTTATTTATTTCTAGTTTTTAAATAACCTCCACACTCTTAACAATCACTGCATGCATGCTTCATTCTAGGGAACCAGGGCACGGTGGGAAGCCTAGCCAGGCCTGAGGTTGCTAGGCAATGCACTCCTCTTCCCCCCAGTGGGGAGCCTCGTGCAAAGCCCAGGGCAGGCTCTATACCCTGACCCACCCCAGGTGAGGGAGCTCCTTAGCTGGCTCTGAACCCCTCTCATGGGTGTCCGGAGAAAGGAACCCTGATTTCTTCTCAGCATTGGCCGTGTGGAACCTTCAAAGTCACAAGTAGGGGGAGCCTTCTGTACTGCTGCACTCTTTGAAGCTTCTGGAGAGAGGAAGTCCATGTTGAATCGTCCTCAGGGAAGCAGGGACAGTTCATTGATGGCCACGTCTAGCTCCTACTGGCTTCCAGAATCCTTTGGCTTGCAGCTGCATTCTTCTGGTTTCTGCATCTGGTCACATGGTCCCCCTTTCTGTGAGTCAGATCTCCCTCTACCTTGCTCTTTTGTTTAGAATTTTCTTATCTATTATCTGACATTAGACAATGTGTCTTGATCAAATCCACCCAACCCCTCCCCTACTCTCATCTTCAGGTCTTCCTCCCCTTCCCACTTCCTTTTTCTTTGTAATAATCCACCGAGTTCAATTAGACCTACGTGTATGTACATGGATGTGATGTCATCCTCTGGAACTACATGCCTGTATATGGGTGTGATGTTATCCTCTAGACCTACATGCCTGTACATGGGTGTGATATCATCCTCTAGACCTGCATGCCTGTATATGGGTGTGATGTCAACCACTTTTGACCTGCATGCATGTACATGGGTGTGGTGTCATTCACTGGATCTACATGCATGTACACAGATGTGATGTCATACACTACAGTATGAACAACCTCTCATCTGTCACCCCAGTCCATCCACCAAAGAAAGATGTCTTCTCCCCTAAGCCAGAAACTCCTCAACTAGGGTGGAACCTCACGAGCCACTCCCACGTTCATCCATGTTATTTGGCTTGATCCTGTCCAGGTGCCGGTAGCAGCGAGTCCCTGGGTACAAGGTCTGGAGCAGCCTTCCCTGTCCTTTGTTCTTACATTCTTTCTGCTCCTCTTCTGAAATTGTCTCTGAGGCTTGAGGGTATTGGTGCAGATGCTTCATTCAGGGCTGAACACTTGATAGTTGCGGTAGCCTTTTGACCAGTAATGGGCCTCTGTGGCGACAAGGAGACACTACAGAAGAAGCCTCCATCACCAGGGTTGAGGACAGCACCGAGCTCTGGGTGCACACACAAATATTATGAAGGCGGTTTGCATTTCATTGGAGTGCTGGAGGTTGAAACGTTCAGGAAGCGAGGTTGTCCATCAACAAGTTGTTGCCGAAAGTATGAATGAAGTCTATTGATCTGGATGCCTAATTAGGACAAGTGTGTGCTTGTGTGTGTGTTACAGATAAGCACATGTGTTCTGTGTGCAGGCGTGCGTGGAGGCCACAGGTCAACTGTGAGGGTCTGCCTCAGTTATTTTCACTTTATTCATTCATTGTGAGACAGGCTCTCTCACTGAAACAGGAGCTCCCTTATGCAGCTGGGCTTCCTGGCCAATGAGCTCCGGGGATTTACCTGACTCCACCTCCCTCTGTCCACACCCCACTCCCATGCTGGGGTTACAGATGCGTGCTGCAATTCTGTTATTTTTCTTTTTTGTTATTGTGCTTGAGAGTGCAGTACCCTCAGAAACCAGCAGAGGCTGCCCTGGAGCTTGAGCGACAGGCAGTTGTGAGCTACAAGGGTGCAGGGAAGGGAATTTGGGACCTCTAAAACAGCAGTAAGCATTCTTAACTTCTGAACCATCTCTCCAGCTCTCAAGATATATAATAACAACAATCACAACAATAATTTTGCTATTTATATTTAATTTGATATTTACATATCATTGTTGATTGTTTTGAGACAAGGTCTCATCATGTAGCCCTGGCTGTCTTAACTCTCTCTGTACACCAGGCTGGCCTTAAACTCACAGAGAGCCACCTGCCTCTGTCTCCCGAGTGCTGGGATTAAATGTGTTCACCATCATGCCCCTGCCTACATACAGTCCTTAACAACCTCCCCTCCTCCACACAAACAGTAATAATCATGCCTTTGGTCAAATCTTTACTGGGAAGCATGGTAGTCCTTTCCCTAAAGGCACTGCAGTTACCATGCACCTGGGCAGGTAAAAGCTTTCTTAATGATTCACAGCTCTGATATACAACGCTATCCAGGCCAGTATTGTCATTACTCCCGGGTAAAGTACCTAGAGACGTTGAAAGGGTAAAGGAAATGAAACCAAGACTTAATATGTATCCTTTCCCTTCTCAATAACACTTTCCAGCAGACTATTTAATGCATTGCACTGAAGAAGCATGGTTGATATCTGAGAGTAGAACACAAGAAAGCAAGAAAACATTAGGATAATTGATCCTGTGAGTTATGTCCTTCATTAAAAAAGAAAAGAAAACAGCTTCCCAGTGAGAGCAGTGAAGACCAAAGGAAATGGTGACCTTAGGCCTTTGGAATTCCTTCCTGCATGTTACTCCTGGGTTTTAGCCACTTAGTTATTACAATGGAATAGTATTATTTATATAGATACTTCAGCTACCCTCTTCTGGTAAAGGAGATAGTTTGGGTAAGCAAATAATGATGAGTGTTTTATTTATTTTGTCTCTCCTGGCTTGTTTGGATGTTCTCACAAATGACACTCTCCTGAGCTGATTGGAACGGGTCCAGCAATGCATCACACACACTTAGCGGGTACATTATCCCTTAGCAGTTATGAGTGGATTTCAAAATGTGGGTTTGTTTTAAGCATCTCTAGCAATACAACAAGATCACCAGGGAGGCTGCCGCAGTAGTCCAAGCTGAGCCTGAAGGTAAGATAGCAACACAGAAAGGAAGCGGAAGTTCGCGCCTCTCTCTCCCTTTCCAGAAAAGCACTTTGCTTTTGCGTTAACTTTTTCAGGTAGCCTGGTGCCTGATTTGATTGTCTCAAAGTTAATACATAGTTTTAGACAAATGCCACTTATAAAGGTCAGCTACAGACTTCAAAGGCCGTCATAAGTAAGTGAAATTGCGTTAACAATTTTATCACATCTTTTAGGGGAGGGAATCTTATGCCAGATGGTGAATAGTATTTGCTTATTTACTTTGAATTTTTCATTAGTTAGTTTGTTTTTGAGACAAGATGTCACTATGTAGTTCTGACTGGCCCAGAACTCACAGAGATTCACCCTCCTGGGCCTTCTGAATGCTGGGCTTAGTGGTGTGTGCCACCATGTCTGGGCTGCTCGGTTATCTTAAAATAAAGAGCGTCTATCCTTCTGGGTGGTTTGTCTGAGACAGGGTCTTGTGATTTAACCCTAGACTGGGCTTGAGCTTACTACGTAGTCCCGGCTGTACTTAAACTCTTAATCATCCCGAGTTAGCCTTCCAGGGCTAGGACTACAGGCATGTACCACCACATCTGACACAACCATAGTTTTTCTTGAAGTACGTTGACCATTCTTCCATAGCATAAGGTATAACATTTCTCAATAAAATCATAGCTAATACATCTCATTATTAATTTCTGATATAAAATTCAATTGCAACTAAATGTTGTCAATTACCAGGAACTCTAATATTACTAAATACTAAAGGCACATATGAAGGAAGATAATTTTTTTACATTTCCTGTCAATGCAGTAAATCACAACTTAAGATATTTAATACCGTGGTTTAGGAAACAATGTTGCCAGCTCAAGCTGTAGCATGGTTGAACACATAGTATGTTTCAGGTAACCTACCAAATACAAACCTTTCGGAGCTAGGCTTGATTGGTTTAGATACTTGCCTGCTTGTTGCACAGAACACTTTGTTAAGTGAAAGGAAGAATAATGTCTCCAATTGGAAAACAGAGGGAGTTTGGGGCTGGCAGAATGCAATTGCCCAAGTTAGAGCTCGCCAAATTGATCTGAAATCATTTAGATAACAATGTGATGGGCAGTGGAAAGCATTTGTTTATGAAGACAGATAATGCCAGGCAAATCTGATTTATTTGGTCTTATAAAATTACTCGACAAGTTGGTGGCTACAGAAAACTCCACGGACAAGCATATATCTAAATGTTTGTAAAAGCCTTTGATGTGGGTCTGCATAGGATTAGGGTAATTGAATGCTCGGAAGATGCCGTCCAGATAACAACGCAATTGTGTGCCTATCAGATTTAAACCAGAATAATCGTAAAACAGATCATAATGTCTAGCTATTATATTTGGCACAGACAGTAGAAAGGGCTAGTATCTTCACAGACCAATGCTGTAAGGAAATATGAAAATGATTTAGCCCACTTACATCAGCTCTTCCTTTCTTCAGAGGTGCACATGTGAGATGTTTGTCTAAAATGTCTCATGACTTGTTTTTGCCCTCTGCTGAGGTTCACAGAATTTGGAATCTGTGGTTTTCCTTAAAGGCATTACGATGGAGTACTGCAAGTCTGGGTGGTGTCCAAAGCAGGGTCAATTTGAGTGAAAATTTTATGTAAATAAATTCCCTTGCAGGTTTTTTAAGAGCTGAAAGATAATTTATAAGAGAATAACCATGAAGATGGGCACATGCCTTTAATCCTAGCACCTGAGAGACAGAGGGTTTCAGGACAGCCAGGGCTGTTACGCAGAGAAACCCTGTCTCAAAACAAACAAACAAACAAACAAACAAAACCAAAAAAAACCTGTCATACTTTTTTTGAGAAATAAAAGTAGAAAACAATCAAATTAAAGAAATTAAAAGGGATAATTTCTTCTACTTTCTGGGTATGTTTTATTTAATGGTTTGGTATATATATATACATATACATACACATATATATTTCCTGTGTATAACCACAAGGGTGACAATAAAAATAATGTAATTGAGGTGGCTACTAGCCAATCAGAGAAAAGGCAGGGCCACAGACCTAACCCCAGGCCTCCAGAGTCTGCTATGTTGGACCTTCTGGTTGGGATGGTGGAAAACAGAGGTGTGGATTTGGCTGAGGCTGGAGACACGGGCTGAGAGCACTGGAAAGCCTTCTCTAACTGCTGTGGAAGCATTTTCAAATTTTAATAACTAGTGTAGCTTTGCTGGTGGGGGTACCAGCTGTGAAACTGCCAGAGGACTCTAAAGGAGCTACATAACAGCAAGTCGGATATGGTTAAATTACAAAGAGAAAGATTGAGGATGTGGCTCAGTTACTAAGAGCTTGTCAAACACCCACGAGGCCCTGAGTTCGTGTTCCAACATGAAAGGAAGTGAACTATCACGTTAACAGATTACGAGATGTTGAATTACATCAATAATAAATGCAAGTTTGTTTGAAGACAGCAATACTCTTAGCTTATTTAATTGTCCCTCATAAGTGACGGAACATAAAAACCAAAGAAATAGGGCAAGAGGAACTTTTTGCCTGCTGATCCGCATCAGATAAGTGTTTGGAAGGATAGTTTGCAATATTTAGTAAAAACTTTGACGATGCTTAATGTAGTACTTCTGATAATGGCAGACTCTTAGCTGCATCCTCCCAGTAAAAACAGGAAAAGAGCTGGTGGCGGCTAGGGTGGTTCAGCAGTTTCTTGTTGTTCTCACAGAGGACCTGGGTTTGGTATGCAGCTTCCATACCTCCCAGCCATCTGTACCTCTGGACCTGACGCTCTCTTTTGATCTCCTTGGGTATGCCACACACATTCTGCCTCCACACCTCCAGGCAAAACACTCATAAACACAGAAAAGGAAAAAGTGGGATTTCAAAGCATACTTTAAAACATTGTTTATTATTATTATTATTATTATTATTATTATTATTATTCTTAGTCTGCCTGCCTGTATGTCTGTCTCTCTCTGTGTGCCCACCTGCAAACACCCTTGAGCGGCTGTGCATTGCCACAGTGTGAGTATGGAGGTTACTCTTCTTCCACATGAACCCCCAGGAATTGAACTCACATCACAGGCTTGGCGGTAAGCACTTTAACCCGCTAAACTGTATTGTTGACCCTGAATTTTTTTTTTAAATCTCCTGTAGACCTTGGTGAAGACCCAGTTTAGCTCTTTCTGGGTCTATGGTTTGGCAGGACCAGTCCCTTCATGCACTCCAGCAGGTCATAGATGGGGTAGATGTTGGGGTGAGTCAACTCAAAGACCTGGAAGTGTGCCTGGGTGGCAGCTGAGTTGGTCAGTCGGGCATCTGGGACCAGTCACCTCTGGTAAGTTGCAGAGCCAGCTCTCCCATGCCCACGGTGAGGGATGAGTCCAGCTTTCCTAGGCCCAGGTTTGGATGCCACCATGACCCTATCGACATCAGCAGGGTAGATGCAAAAATTCTTAATAAAATACTTGCAAACCAAACTCAAGAACACATTGAAAAGATCATCCACCATGATCAAGTGGCTTCATTCTAGAGGTGCAGAGGTGATTTAACATATGAAATCAACAAATATAGCCCACCACATAAAGAGACTGAAAGACAAAACCACAGGATCATCTCCTTAAGATGCAGAAGAGGCCTTTGACACAATCCAACACTCCATGATAAAGTCCTAGAGAGACTAGACACAAGGGACATACTTTAATGTATCAAAGACAATTACAGCAACCCCACAGCCAACATCAGCCTTAAATGGAAAGAAACTCAAAGCATTTCCACTGAATTCAAGACAAGAGTGTCTAGTCTCGGTCTACCTTTTCAGTATGGCACGTGAAGTCTTAGGGCAATAAGATAACTGAAGGGGATGCAAACAGGGAAGAAGTCACAGTATTGTTTTATGTGTGTAAGATTTTATACGTAAAAGACCCTAAAAACTCCATCAGGAAACTTCTATAGCTGCTAAACGCTTTCAGTAAAGTAACATGGTACAAAATTAATACACAAAATCAATAGTTTTCCAATATATAAATGACAAATTTATATGTTTCTCTCTAAATGAGAAAGAAAGCAGGTCTCACTGGGTATGTTAACTACACCTCAGTGGAGGCCCGAATGCTCAGGAGGAATTGGTCAATGCAAAAGTAACTTAGTGGTATTTTTGTAAACTTTTTATCTTGTTTAGCTTCGTTTGGGCATTTTTTTGTCATTAATCTTTTGCTCGCTTATTTTGGTTTTCATTTTTGTGTTTTTTTCTGATGTGTTTCTTGTTTTGTTGTTATTGTTGTTTTGTTTCTTTTATTTGAAAGAGAGGAAACAAAGTTGTGTGGTAGGGAGATGGAGAGAAATTGGGGGTGGGAAAAACATGATCAAAATATATTGTATGAATTTTTTAATACAAAGTTTGAAAAAAACTGTATTTTTCTTTATGTGTATGTGTGTATCTATGAGTATTTATGCCACGTATGTACAGACATCTGCTGAGGCCAGAAAAGGGCACAGAATCCTCTGTAGCTAGAGTCAGAGGGTGCTGTGGGTTGCCCGGCATGGGTACTGGAATCCGAACTAGAGTATAGGATAGGTAGCAAGGGCTCTTGGCTGCTCAGCCATCTCTCCAGCCCTTAAAACAGTCTTTTTTTTTTCTTTTAAGATTTTATTTTATGTGCATTGGTGTTTTGTCTGCATTCGTGTCTGGGTGAGGATGCTGGATCCCCTGGAGCTGTAGTTACAGACAGTTGTGAGTTGCCATGTGGGTACTGGGGATTGAACCTCTGCAAGAGCAGCCAGTGTTCTTAAGCGCTGAGCCATCTCTCCAGCCCCCACTTTATAACATTCTTAAAGCATAAAAAGATCTGAAAGGACAGTGTGAAGTGGCTAGGCCAAAGTGAAGAAATACCGGCAAGCAGAACATGCACATGGAGGAAGATGATGGAATTTCCCTGTCCATGATAGTTAGGAAGATGCGTCTCGACAGATGTGCAGCACAAGAGAGACAGAACCAGAAACCAGGACCTGGATAAAGGAGGTCTGACAGCAGATCTTCCCTTACAAGATGCTGGGATCCAAGCCTTCCAGTTTTATTGGTTTATTCAAATTGCCTTCCACTGAGTCTCAAGCCCTGAACTCAGGTTAAAGCATTCTGTCTTACAGTGTCCAGGAGAAGCAAATTCAGGTCCTCTCTGAAGTGTGATTCCTTCATCCTGGGCCTAAAATCACTGTCAAAACAACCCTTCCCCTGAAAGGTTGATCCCATAAGCCAAGAAACCAAGCCCATCAAATAAACAATGACCCAAAGAGTCATGAGGACTTCAGATACTGGGTTTAATAGCTTAAGGCTATAAGATAATAACATAGAAAGTAGCTGCTCAGCTGCTGAAGGGATTTGTCATTCAAGCCTGACCACTTAATTTGATTCCTGGAACCCATGTAGGGATGGAAGGAATGAACGGACTCCGCAAAGCGGTCCTCTGACTTCCACATATATGCCGTGTGGAGTGTGTGGGCCCTCTCCTGACAGACAGACAGACAGACAGACACACATACACACCCATATACAAGTAAAGAAATAAATAACAAAGTTTAAAATTATAAAAAAGACAATAACATAGTAATGAAGAGCTTGTTTATATTTTTATTTTTAGGCAGTCCTGGGAATTGAACCTGAAGTATCGTGCGTCCAAGGTAGGTGCTCTTTCACCAAGCTACAGCCCCAGCTTGAGTTTGCTTAACTACATAAAAGGCCAGGGTCAGTGGCAGAGACTCAGTGGGCAAAGGTACCTGCTGCCAAGTCAGCAGACCTGAGTTCCACCTCCAGAACCTACATGATAGAAGGAGAGAACTGAATCCCCCAAGCTATCCTCTGACCTCCTCATGTGCACTGAGGCATGCATGATGCATGTGTGAGCACACACACACACACACACACACACACACACTCATAAAACAAAAACTACAAAGGACATGAAAGACCAGCTTTGGTGACCCCTACAGAGAACGAGAAGGCTTGCAGAAAAAGGCAACTGTAGCACGAATTCTAATTGGTCTTAATGAATAAAACTCAGAGTCAGACATTAGGGAGTAAAAGCTGAAGGATCAGAGAAGCAGAGAGACCTTTTACCTCTATCAATGCTCAGGCCGAAGGGGCGATCCTGTCCTCAGACTGCATCCTCAGACTGCAACCTCAGACTGACAGTTTTAGACTGCATCTAAGCTCCTGTCTCCTCCCACCTTATATTCCTCTCTCCGCCCAGCCATAGCACTCTTGTCTCCACCTCCCTAGTGCTGGGGTTAGAGGTGTGGGATTCCAAGTGCTGGCATCACCTTTGTGTGAGCTCTGTTTCTCCTTTAGACAGATTCAATCTCATATAAACCAGGGTGGCCCTGAACTAACAGAGATCCCTCTGCCTCTGTCTCCCAAGTCCTGGGGTTAAAGATATGTGCCACCACTGACTGGCCTCTGGTGGCTTAGCTCTGTACTCTGATCTTCAGGCAAGCTTTATTTGTTAAAACACAAACAAAATATCACAACAAGCAACTGCTGGTTCAGATAGACAGATCACACCAGCCAACAGCAAGACATGGGACAGCCAGCAACTCTTGACTTGCCATCACATGGACCTCTGTGACTGTCTTGAAGACAGCCTATGTTGTTTGTTCTGTTCTACTGAATGCTGAACTGAACTCCACTTTGACTCCCAGTGGGCAGATGAGCAAATAGAAATTACATGTGCACAAACAACTAACGGAAATGTGCTGGATCATTCATAGCCTCAAACTGTGCAGATTGTGTTTGTTTATTATGAGGCAGGACTTTGTGTATCCCAAGCTAGCCTCAAACTTTCTATGTAGCCAGGGATGACCTTGAGCTCATGTCTCCACCTCCTAAGTGCCAGGGCGTCAGACGTGTGTTACTGTGCCTGACTTTAAACCAGGAGGTCTTTAGGGAACCTATCATGATTGCTAAAATTGTCACACTCTAGGTTGCATTTAAGATTGATATTTTCAAATAACAAAGATTTAGAAACTACAACAGGCATTGATGGTGATTTTGGATGCTGTAAGATTCACTATCTTATGTAAATTTAGATGGTTTATTTCTTAACAATCAGATTTAAACCTGTCTGTATCAAGTGGGATTTTTTTTTGCATGATTTCTATAGACTCAGATTTCAATACCTATTACTTGGTTAAACAAAATATCTTACAGCATTGGTCACCACACGGTGTCAACTGTCAACTGTGTGCAGTGATAGCTCACTAGTGTACAGACCGAGCATCATGCAAATGGCCAGTGTGCCTCATGATCAGCGACCATCTCGACAATCAGTCCCTATGCATCCTTGATACGCTCACAGCGAGGCTTATCACTGTGGTCTTTCCATGTCACCCACGTGACATTTTACAAAAGTAGATAGGACTGAAGAGAAGGAAGCGGCCAGCAGAGCTGAAGGTACAGCGAAGCGCAAAGCAGGGAACAAGGGCGATGCTGAGATGATCTCTGATGCTGAGATGATCTCTGAACGGAACATGTGCTCGCGCATGGCTGCAGAAGACTGACTGTGTGTGTGTGTGTGTGTGTGTGTGTGTGGCGGGGGGGCGCTGGTATTGCCGCTCTTCCTAGAACTGCTTCAGAGGAACTTGGCGAAGGCAAGCTCCCACCACCAATGAGGAAAGAGGCTGTGACAAAAAGCATAAATATGTCCCCAAAGAAAGAAAGACGCCACATTAAAGGATATATTGTGAATACAGCAAGGTTTTATAACGCTGGGGAAAAAGCCATCAAACAATAGAAGTTGATCTAAATTTAAGGGGAGTGGGACCAGTCACCCTGACACAGCAAAGAAAGATGTGTAGTGGCAAATGTTACTTAAAAGGGCAAAGTGCTGTTTATGCCACTGTGGTTTTCATCTTCATGTGTGTACAAGTGGTTTGCAAGTGCGTGTCGTGTTTGTGTGTGGATTCATTTGCTTGTGGAGGCCTCGGGTTGCTGTTGGTAATCACCCTGGGTCACTCATTGAGTCACGTTCTCCCCATCAAATCCGGAACTTGTGAGTATGTCTGGTCCAGCCAGCCAGCTTGCTCTGGAGTGCAGGCTGGAAACACAGGCGGGCCAAGACAGGCATTTCTGTGGGTCCTGGGGATCTGAACTCCAGGCAAGCACTTAAACCATGGAGCCCTCTATCTACCCAGCCTCTCAAACTGCTCTGGATTTTGAGAGTGAAGCAAAACTCTCCAGTTCTCAGTGTAGAAGCCTTCACTTTCTTGTGTTTATCACTGAGAGCGGGAAGTTTTAAATATTTTAACAGAATTTTAAAGGTCACAGAAGAACCCTGTTCCCCCTCTCAACCCAATATTAAAAACAACCGGGATAAAAGGCACATTACTTTCAAGAGAGCAGCAGCTACCCAAACTTGCCTTTTCCCTGGTACAAATGGGAAAAAAGAAACAGTGCAATGACATTATCATGGTGCTAACAGATACCAGGAAGGATGCTCAGTGGGTAAGCGCATGTTTTGCTCCTGTAGAGGTCCTGTGTTTATTTCCAGCACCCAGGAACTGCCTGTAACCTTAGCTCCCTGTTCTGGCCTCCGTGGGCCTCTGCCCTCATATGTACATACCTCCCACCCGAGACACACATACCTATAATTAAAGATACAATAAATCTTAAGCTAAATTTTTATAATAGATAAAACGAGGCATTTCAGGGCCAGTGAGTTGACTCAGTTGTCGTGTTTGACCCTAGAGATCTACATGGAGAGAGAGACCTGACTCCCACAAACTGTCTTTTGACCATTGGACATACACAAAACAAACAGAAACATAATGGCTGACTCAAAAATAAAAGGATTGCAGATATACTACAACGGATATATTTTACTACTGCTAAATCTGTGTATGCACACGTATGTAAATATATATCAACAAATTAAATCTGTTTTAGAGACAGGATCTCCTATAGTTCCAGGCTGACCTTGACATACAAGCCAAGGGGGACTTTGTTCTTCTTGCTTTAAAGATTCATCGTTATTATGTGTCTGTGTGCACATAAGTGCAGGTGCCCATGGAGGACCAGATGTATTGGCTCTCCTGGAGCTGGCTCTAGGCAGCTGTAAACCCCTGATGTGGTGCTGGGAAGGGAACTCAGGTCCTCTGCCAGAGCAGCCAGTGCTCTTCTCTACCGAGCCATCTCTCTAGCCTATGCTGTGGACTTTGAAAGTAGAGTATTAAAACACACAGCCACGGTAGCATGAGTCAGGAAAGCATAGATGGAGTTCAGGTAGTCTAATGTCTGTCTATTATTAAAGAAGAATTTTGCGTGATGAAAGTGTTATCTAGCTTTAAAAACAAGAAAGGAAGGTAAGTGGAGGCTTTAAACGGGTTAAGAGGCGTTGTATGTATAAGAACCAGACACAATCTAACAAGGAAGAGAAGAGGAGAAAGAAAGAAATGCAACTGAGCAAACACAAAGCCTTTTGACAGATGGCGGATTCCATTCCAAATATAATAGCGATTAGGCACAGAGAGGGGCTAAAAGTTCAGTCACGTTTAAGCCGTCACTGGCTAAAATAAATGGGGACTGTTATTAGTAGGACTCACTGATGACATACTGATAAAGAAAGGTTAAAAATGAAGATATGTACCTTGGGGACAACAACCAAAAGAAAGCTGACATGTCTCCCGAATGAACAACCAGCCAATGCACTTTATGGCAGAAAACATCCCTACAGATACCAAGAGTTGATTGTGGTGAAGGGTTCGGTGAGCTAAACAGATGTGGCTGTGATTAGTATGAACCGTGAAACTGCGTATCAGGATTATATGCAGTAGCAGTTGCGAGACAACAAAGAGAAAACTCTGTAACTTGCCAGGTGGGGCAGGCATATAGATACACTTACACAGTCTCGGCATGTTCAGCTGCAAAGTGCATGTTCTTTCAAGCATATGATTGGATAGTAAGTCTAATAACATATGCAAATAAAGACTGACAAGGCCTTACTCCCCCAGCCAGGCAACACTTTCATCAAGTGTCCAAGGTGCTCAAGAGGCCTGTTTGGAACAAACACATGTACATTATTTGTATAACAAAGAGTGGACTGGATTGTCTATACCCCGGTGAGTTTACACCACCAAGTATGGAGACTTGTATTCTCATGACAAGCGTGACCAGGAGCCAACACTGCAGAGGATTCTAGTTTATCTCGTTTAATTTATATTCTATTTTATATTCTATATTCTACATATTGAAATGCCTAATTGAGAGCCAAGGAGAAACACATTTAAACATTTTCCAGTAAGCTGCAGTGCCGGGATTCAAACCTGCATTTTTTTCCCCTGTGCAGTGAATGCATTTCAGAAAGTACTTATTCCCTTGAGACTGGAAGGAAGGAGGGAAGTGTGCTTACAGGAGAATCTGTAGTAATATTTGGGAGCTATCTTTATTCACTGCTGACAAAGGCTTTAAGCATCTGTGGTGTGGGGGGCGCTACACCCGGGGCACAGGAAATGTGTGAGGGGTCTTGGAAGGGAAGACTGAGCTCTGGAGTGTGAGGCTGGCTGGAAGGACCCAGCAGGCACCCGGCACGATGGAAACTAAACTCTCCTGTAGGACATCTCCTGCCACTGGAAACCCTTTCCTGCAAGTTCAAGTTCACTATTTTCTCATTACTTATAGTTCTTGAAATGAATTCCAATTTCAAAAGGCAGCCAGCCTTTCACAGGCAAGTGAAGGTCAAGTGGTACGTCCTCTCTACTCTCAAGTTTTTCAAATGTGCATCTACTTTACTGCTTAACGCAGGGAGAACACTTGGATAAGTATAATTACATAGTTTCAATCAATTATTTAAATATATTCAGCATTTTAATGATTAAGCCCGCATTATCTTCTATCATGTACTATGATATTTTCTACCTGCCCTACTTGCCTCACGGTTCATCTTTCTCTCAGTTTCTCCACATCATCTCCTCAGTCCTCCAGCTTGGCTCCAACACAGCCCATCAACTTATCTTTCCAAGATAAAGATTTGAGCTGGGATGGAAGGGGGACATGGAGGAGGGTGTGCCCTGATCAAAATGAAGTATAATGATATATATGCATGAAAATGTCACTATAAAACTCACTTCTTTGTAGAAGAAATTTTAAAAATTAGCTACTGGGGACGTGGGAGATGGCTCAGTGGATAAAACAATTGCCCCAGAAGCATGAGGGGCAGGGTTGGATCCCCAGAACCCACATAAAAGATAGATGGGCAGGTGGGAGCCCCAGCACTCACATGAAAACGGTGGGCAGGTGGGATCCCAGCACCCACATAAAATCTGGCAGGGCACGTGATGGCTTGCTTGTATTCCCAGCCCTCTGGAAGCAGAGACAGGATCCCAGGAACATGACTAGCCAGACTCACCCTGTGGGTCGCAACCTCTCTGGGAGTTGAATGACCCTTTCACAGGGGTCACCTAAGACCAATGGAAAACACAGGTATTTACATTATGATTCATAACAGTAGCAAAGTTACAGTTGTGAAGTAGCAACAAAAATGATTGTATGTTTGAGGAGAGATAGCCACAACATGAGGAGCTGTATTAAAGGGTCACAGTGCTGGGAAGGTTGAGAACCACTGTGCTAGCAGAAGAAAACAGCCTTAAGGTAGGAGAGTCCCATCTGAGGAAACTAAGAAGGTCAGCGTGGATGGAACAGACAGAATGAGGAGCAGTGGAGTAGGAAATGTGCTGTAAAATAGCTAAGGGTCAGGGCTTGGGCACTG
>LOJH01030107.1:0-13612 GCA_001685095.1 Ellobius talpinus
GGTCCTGACTTCCTTATTTTTGAGAATCTTTTTTCATTAATTGATTCTTTTACTAGTTACACGTCACAGTGTTCTTTTTTCGTATTTTTTGGATGTTGACCACACTTTTAATTTCATGATGATTGCAGGTTTGCTTTTAATTTTTAAAAATAATAGTGGATACTTTTTGGCAGGGAGTTACTTGTGTATTATCTTGATTTTCCAAGGTGATCATTCTTGTTTGGAGCTGGGCATGAAGGCACACACTTATAGGCCCAGTGCTTTGGGGTCTGAGGCAGGAACATGCTGAGTACAGTGTCTGTGCCACAGTAGGGTCATAAAAAGCTTTCCTTGTAAACTTAAATATCCTTATCCATTATTAGTTATGCATACAAATGCAATTCTAGCTGTGGTAACTGGGATGCTGGATGATATCTGTCAGCCTTTTAAGACTAATTACAAATTTAGACCTGGACCTTCTACACCTCCCCCAGACTGTTCTCTCTGTGTGTTGTATGTGTGTGCACATGGACAGGAATGCAGTAGTTCATCCTTACCTGTAGCTTCACCTTTCATGGTCAGTTACACAGTACCAACCAAAGTCTGAAAGTATTAAGTAGGCAATTCCAAAACTAAATAAGTGATAATCTGTAAATCACATGTTGTTATAGGTAATCTGATGAGGTCCTCTGTTGCCTGCTCACTTTTTCCTGTCCCGCATGTGACATATCCCATCTAGCTATGTGCTGTGGTGCCATGTGTGCATGGGGTTTGCCTGTTAGTCATTTAGTGGCCAGTCTGATAATTGTTAATTGTGATATAATATTACTGATGTTCAATTAATTTACTTAATAGCTCCAATATGCACAGTGGGATGCTGCCATTTTTCTTGTAAGAAGTTATCATTGCTTTATTTTGTTATTAGTGTTACTGTTAACCCTGTTCGTTTCAGTATGGATGTTTGATTCTATCTAGTTTGTAATATCCTACCATGTTATTTTTCTTCCTAGACAGTGATATCAGAAAACTGTTATCCTGCTTCAAAATGTCTGATAAACAAACAGAGTGGATAGAAAACTGCCAAAGACAGTTCTGTAAAACAATGAAGTCCAAGCCGGATGCAGTCAGTGGAGGTGGTGAGTGTGCTGTTTTCTTTTGGGATCTGCCTGCATAAAATTATTTTAGCAGACACTGTGGCTCCTGAAGATTTCTACCTGTGCGTGCAGGAAACATAATGCTAATTGGGAAAGTTCACTGCCCCCTCCTTCTCAAGGGACCTGTAATTCTGAGAGAACCAAAGGCCAAAGAATTCCTAAGCGTTTTTACAGACTGGACTGTCTGTACATGTAGCCAGCAGGTTTGAGGTTCCCGTCTTTCCTGAGGCTGCAGTTTATCTGGTTTAAACAGTCTTCACTTTCATATACCATGTTGCTGTATCTTTGTAGAAATCTTACCAGTTTACAAGTAACATAAGTATCTTAAAACAACACCAGGCATCCACCAAAGAAACTGAATGATTCCTAAGGAAGCTTTGTCTTGAAGGAATGCCTCCAGTTTAAACTTATCCAGCAAGTTTAATCTCGGTTGTTTACATGTGCTGTAGTTTCCCGAAGCCGTAGCTTTGATCTGATTCTAAGATAGATTTCCTAAAAGCTGTCATTTGGGAGTGACTTCGTTTCATCACCCATATTTAGAGATTTTCATATTTGTTATAAAATTAAAATCAAGAATTTAAAAATTAACTTTACACCTTGCTGGAACATGGTCTTTTTACAGATGAGTAAAATATTTATGTAGCAACAAAATCACAAATTGTTCTTCACAGTATGAGTATAAATGAGCAGTTAAACCATGTTTAGTCTTCCTGAAGATTCACAAAGTATTGCTGCGCAGTGGTGGTGCATGTCTTTAGTCTCAGCACTCAGGAAATAGAGGCAGATGCATCTCTGTGAGTCTGAGGCCTGGATGGTCTATAGAGCAAATTACAGGACAGGCTCCAAAGCTACAGAGCAACCCTGTCTCGAAAAATATAAATATAATCTTTATTTAAATACATATATATGATACTATGTATGCTGTATATATGTATAGTATGTTAGTTGGGTTTCTATTGCTGTGAAGAGACACCATGACCATTGCTAAATCTTATAAAATCAAATATTTAATTGGGGCTTGCTTACAGGTTCAGAAGTTTCATTCATTGGCATCATGTCAGGAAGGATGGTGGCTTGCAGGCAGACGGGTCTGGAGAAGTAATTTAAAGTTGTACATTTGGATCTGCAGGCAGCAGGAATAGAGGGTGAATGATTAGGTCTGGCTTAAACTTCTAAAACCTCAAAGCCCACTCCTAGTGACACACTTCCTCCAATAAGACCACATCTATTCTAACAAGGCCACACCTTTAATAATGCCACTCCATATGAGCCTATGGGCATGATTTTCACTCAAACCACACACACACACACACACACACACACACACACCTTTATAAATATGTATAAATAAATGAATGATTTGGATGTATATATGTATATAATTAGCTCTTGATTGTATAATAGAGATATTTAAAATGGATTTTCTCAGTGGGTTTTACACATGCCCAAATATACATAGCAAATTAGGAGAGGAGTGGCTTGGAGTGAATGGTGCAGTTTACGTGTCTCCTAAAATGCAGTTTTCAGTGTCTCTGTTTCAAAGAGACTCAAGAGAAATGCCACCTGTCTAGCCATTATCTTTTTGAAATGTGATATATAAACTCAACAGATAAGAGTTCTTTTTGGCAGTTAGGGCACTGTCCACATCTTCTTCCTCAGTTATTCATTGTTGATTCTGTGTCCAACTCCTGTGAGCTGCTTCCAGTTACAGATCCATTCTTCTCTGCCTGATGCTTAGTTGCTTACACAAGACTCATTTATACCCCACAGTGACTCTATTATGTAGTCTTCATCTTATTGGTGGTGATAAAATTCATAGTTTTAGGTAACAGCCTAGTTTGCAATAGAAGAGCCAAGAGGAGAATCCAGGTAACCCGATGTCAAAATCCTTCTGTCACTTTACTGTGCCACCATTTTATAGCTACCATTTTTTTTCTATCAGAGACAGCATTTTTCAGCTAGACATAGACAAGAAAAACACTGGCTTAATAATAAATTGTGTCACCTCAGTATCTCATAATGAATTTGTTTGCCACAACCCGCTCAGCTTGAGTCCTGACCCCAGAATTTGGTAGTAAGGGAGTGAAAACGGAGAGACACACAAACACCTAATATATGGTTCTGTGATCTCCACAACTAGGAACCTCAGTGTGTTTATTAGTATGCTACATGGGGAAAGGTTAACTAATCTTGGTAGGACGTCTCTGCAGGTGAGCCCTGTCAGGGTATATACACCCAGGAAGAGAAAGCTGCAGTTGCCACTCTCTTCATAGACTGCTCACTTGTATGTCAACACTCACACTGGGACCTCTAAAAGTCTTACCACCCATATGGATAATGGCTTTGCCAATTTCCCATGGGTGAGAGGCCTTGGGATCCTCAACATGGCAGTGCTGGTGTCAAAAATACATGTTCACTCAGGATTTCCTCACTTGGGTTTTCTTCCACTCCCTACATACACTATCTGTATCTGAGTTGAGCCAGTTTTGAAGGTAAACTCTTTACAAAAGCACTTGATATACTTTGTACACACACATACACACAATCACCCTACACAATACATAGTCTACCCCTGCAGTCTTGGGTAGCTTGGGTTCTAAATGTGAGTGACCTACAGTTAGGCAATTTAAGGTTTTGTAAATTACCCTTTGTATGTTAACCTATTCTGAATTTTTCTTTAAGACATTTATGTAATGCTTCATAATATACAATAGTCTATCCATTTGTTAACATGTTCATTACTATGAGAGAATGAATTAGTTTTAAATTTCTGTTTGAATAAAAAGGTCCAAATGAAAGAAGCAAAAAACCCCAGAGAACAGGAATAATTTAAGGTAGAAAGGCCAAAATTGAAAATTCTTACTAGAAATCTCAGATCTGTCATTTAAGATTAATATGCACTTTAAATAAAACAGCATTCTGTAGTTGGCTTTTAGAGCAATATTCTCTAGTTAACTTGTTTAAAATTGATTTTTGCACCCTCAGTTTTAGAATCTTTCACCAATAAGCTAGGATGTTGGTGACCTTTGATACTTTTTTGGTTTGGGGAGATTTTGCTGGTATTTTGAGAATATTATTTCTCAAAATAAATGCAAAAACCAAAATAAGATTTTACAAGTTGCTCTCTGGTAGCTGGAGGATTAGAAAGTAGAATCTCCCGTCTCACTTTGTTTCCACTGTAGCTAGAGATACAGGTTTGTGCTTTTCTCTCCTCTCTTTTGAACCAGCCTGGACCTGCTCAACCTCATGTGTCAGTGGCTAATCTAATATCTCCCACACAGGTAAATATTGTGCTTTCTGCTGTGAGGTTCAAAGCAACATGTGGATTGATGTATGAGCCTGTGTGCAAAAACAGCAGCAAAATCCCTGGTGTTTGAAGAAAACATGCGTGGTTTGAATAGAGAATTCACACCAGTAATTGCTTAGCAATATGCTTTGATTTTTCCATTATTTCAAACATTGTACTTAAATACATAGCACACAGCAAATATAGTTGAGCTCAATGAAGATAAGTACATTATAATTGAAGGTTTAAATGGACATTTCCATTGAAAATGATGTTGCTGAGCAATATTTGTTACTGTGCATATTGCACTTTAGATTGTTAGTCCTAACCATGAAATTAAGAATAATTATATGCAAACTTCATCACAGGGTCTTTCTACAAAATCTGTCTCAAAAGTTTATATACATAGATGTTAAAAACTGTCACTTGCAGATATTATATATGCATTCATAAAAGAAAGACATTTGAAATAGTTTCAGAAATATGGTAGGTTCATACCTGTGTTTGTAAACATAGAACCAGCCCAAGCAATTGCAAACTCAAGTCTGTACACAGGAATATTTCTTAAGCCATGGCTATTGAGTTTTCATGTTTTTAAGTACTTGTTTCATTTTGAAATCTTATAATGAATAGATTTCAATGAATCAAAACATTTCATCCTCATCTCTGGCCATCAAAATGTTATATAGCTTGCTTGCTCTCTACAGTTACAACCACACCATTCCTTTTTTGTTATTTGGTTTTTACATGTGGAGCACTAATTCTTCTTTGAAGAATTATATGCTTGAAATATACTTGAATATAAAGTAAAATCCATGAGGTTAATAAAGGTCATGGTTAGTAGTCTAAGTGTGAGAAGGACAAATTCTTCAAGTGTGACTCAAGATTACTGGAGCATCTGTTTATAGGATATATGCAAACGCTGTGATATTATCACATCAGCCTAGAAAGGAATCATTTTTTCACGTCTAAGTCAGATAGTACATGATTTGTTTATCTGGTCCTCAGACCGATACCATCAGCTGGAAAGTATAAAAGGCATCATACGACAGATGTGAAAGTGGCATGAGCTGTGCAGTAATCCTGGTCTTAGAGTTCACTATTTTTTTCTTAGGATAACCTAATGAGTGCCTTAAAAACATTCAACAAATTCTGAAGTAATCGTTAGGTAATCTTAAGCATGATGGATAATTTGTTTATAGTTATATACTGAATAAGTTCACAGAGAAGTTATTAAAATTTAACTGAAATCAGAAACATGAATATTAATAGAAGTTTGCCTTTTCAATTGAACTCCTCAGAACTGTGGAGTTCAGGTGACTTTTTTTTTTTAAATTCTTCTCTCATACCACAGTGTCTCCTCCCTCCACTCCTCCTCAGGAGAATGTCATATGCTAGTCTATGACTTCACGATGCACTGTCATGAATTGTTCCTTCTTGACCTTTAAAATTCTAATTACTCTCATGTTTGTTACAGCTTTAGGAGAACTACTTGAAAAATTTGTTATTCATCTCACCGAAAACCCATCTGAATGCTACTTCCCTTCAGTGGAGTACACAGGTACCTTTTTAAATACTGTGATGTTTGCAAGATGCTCAGCTTGTAAGTAGGTGCTGTTTTATAGTGACATGCATGTAGAGTGCTGACATGTGCAAGATTTCCTGTCTGAAAGTCCTCTCACTTCACACCCTGGGATTCTATGACCTTCTTCTGCTTCTGGTCTCCAGTGCAAATTTTTTTTCTTGGTAGTGTTGCCTGCTCTTCTGATTTTATCATATGCCCCTCCCTGATCTCATCAGTTCATAACTATCTTACTGTGTTTATCTGCTATAAAACTGGGAAAGTTATAGCAAAAGTTTATTTTGACCCATTATTCTGCCCCAACATCAATGAAATGTAAGTGGTGACGCCTTCTTGCTTTTTGGTCCCTCTGTGACATCATTTGGTCAACATCAATCAGTGTGTGTATGTGTCCTTTCTCTCATCTTACCCTAATAGCATTCTGACGACCCTGCCTTGAAAATGGCGAGTCACATTAAGTTTTGCTTCTCTTTATAAAATAATTATTATTTTCACTTCATGTGTATATGTTTTGCCTGTATGTATGTATGTTGTGTGTGTCTTTATTTTTTTGTCTGTCTGTCTATCTGTCTGGTGCCCAGAGACCAGAAAGAGGCACTAGGTCCCTTGGAATTGGAGTTAGGAATGTGTGTAAGCTACCATGTGAGCGTTGGGAACGAATCCAGGTCTTCTCCAAGAACTAGAAGAACTTTTAACCACTGAACCATCTCTCCAGTACCTCAGTTTCCCTTTAGAAAATAATACCCTTTTCTACAATATATTTTGATCATATTCACACATCTGACTACTCCCAGATATACATAGCCCACCATTTTAATACATTGTGTCCATTTTGTGTTTCTTAGTCTGAGAATTGACCTACCTACAAGGGTTTACACCCTTAAAGGAAGTTGACCCTTTCTACCCTTTGCTATCAAATGGCAATCGCTTCTTAGCTAAGGGTAGGACTTTATGCCTACTGCCCTCTCTCTGTGATGGGATTTTGTCTGCCCTGAGCATGTACAGGTCTCATGAATACTATCACAGTCTCTGAATTCATATGTGCAATTTCCCTGTTTTTTTTTCTTTTTTTCTTTCTGGAAAACACTGTTTTCTTGTAGCCTTCACTTACAAACTTTCCGACTCCTCTTAAGTTTCTGACTCTGAAAACTCTCATTAGGGACTAATCTTCACATTTCATTTCAGATGAGATTAAACAGTAGCATTTACCTACCTCATATAAATTAATGATTTTAAAATTTCCATCTTCTAGTCAGAGGTTTTGTTTTTGTCAACTTCATTGTCATAATTCTAGTTGCTAAATAAGAGCTTTAGCTGGATGCCTGGCTACCATGACATTCCTTACCCTCAGCATGTCAGCAATAACTGCCTTGCACCTATTGACTATGCTGTCTTTGTATGTGTCCGGTCTTGGTAGGAGGTGCATCCAGGTGGGAAACTGAGAAGTCAGCATTGATATTTGCCTTCCAGTACTACTCCTATGTTCTTACTATACCTCTGCTGCATCTCAATTTTTTTTTCCATTCTGTTCCTCATTATTCTTCTTTATGTTAATTAAGGCCAGCATTGCCTCTTGCCTAGGGTATCAAAGACCCTTTGCGTACTTTTCAATTTTCAGCTCGTTGTTTAACACATACATTGTTGTTGTCTCTGGGGTTGTGCTTTGTTTGAGACAGATCTTCACAGTGCAACTAGCTGGCCTTGTGCTTGCTCTCCCCCTGTTTCAGCTTCCCTAGGATAGTCATAAGACATTTATGCCTCACACCCAGCAAAATGATATTCCGTGCACACAGTAAGGGTGATCCTTGGCATGCAAATCTGGATCTATTCCTTCCTCTACTTCTTCCCCTGACTACTGAGTCTAAACTTCTTACATTACCCATACTCTTACATTGTTTTGCTTCTTTTATTTTTCCTGATATCATCTCTTTCTCTCCATGACTTGAGTTTATTTATTTTTTTAGTGAATACCACTGTTAACACCACTGTCAACTTTCTCCTGTTCCACATAACTGCGTATTCATTTTTTTACCAAGCACATATTATAGCTGTGTATTAACACTTTTCTAGTTATTTGTTATGAATGTTTGTGTGGTTTGCATTTTATAAGCTTACTATGGCTTTCACGTTAGAAAAGACTGAAGGAGGAAAGGGGGATACAGCAGAGGGGTCCAGGTGAAAAGTTAGGACAGCTCATATGCGGGCCCCAGTAGTGAAGGTAGGAAGAAGCATTTGGATGCTGAGGTTGTCCAGATCAAAAAAATAGGTTGACTATAGGATGTGAGAGAAAGGAGGACTCTCTTCAATGTTCTGAACTGCTGAGAGAGTGCCGTGACTATACAGCAAAATGAAGGTTTTTCTCTCTTATATATGATGTTGTATAAGTATCTTAGGGTTTCTACTGGTATGATGAAGTACCATGATAAAAAGCACCTGTGGTGGGATGAGTTTATTTGGCTGTAAAAATCCTGAATCAAAGTCCACTGAGGGAAGCAGAGACAGGAACCAAACCAAGAAGCCTAGAGACAGGAATTTATGTAGACGCCATGGAGGGGTACTGCTTACTGACTTGCACCCCATAGCTTGCTCAGCTCGTTTCCTTGTAACACCTAAGACCAACAGTCCATGGGTGGCCCCATGGCCCTCCCAAATCATTAAGAAAATGCTGTACAGGCTTGCCTACAGCCCAATCTCATGGAAACATTTCTCAGTTGAGGTTCCCTCCCTCAAATGACTGTAGCTTGTGTGTCAAGTTGACATAAAAGTAGCCCAAACAGTAAGTGTCTCTGTTCTTATTAATTTAATTTCATAACAAGCCCAAATAGAGTGACATCTAAAGACACACTGACAATTTTGTAGTTTACGTCTAAGGACAAACTGAGAGAAAGGTAAAAGACGCTCTATGACAATGAGAAGGGAAAGGAAAGAGATCTGAAAAGATGGAGTCAGGCGGAGGGAACGGATAGGCCCTGAGCTTCCCTTCAGCTTAGATGTGTTCTGAGGGTCTTCGTACATCATGTCGTATGACCCCTGAGCAGCCCTCTGAAGCGGAAAAGCTCTTAATGTTTAAAACAAGGAAACTGGGACATAAAGGAGAGAAATCATAAATTGGGAAGATTTTTGAAGACACGAATTTGCGAAGGAAATTGCAATCTTAAGAAGTCTTAAACCTTTGTGAGAACACAGCAGGGTTTAGCAGTGCCCCTTGTAGCAGGAAGGGAGTGGAAGATTCTGAACGCATGGGCTCCTCTGACTGGAGATCTTCAGGCTGAAGGGTAGTCACCTCTGCTTTCAGCAGCTCTCTGTGGTACGTTGTTCTGCTGGATCATATGTTACACAATCAGTATGAAAATAAGATGATGTGTTTTTCTTATCAGGTTGATTATGTAATGGGCATATATTTCCTATCTGTCACATTTCTGAATTGTGCTGAGTGAAATTTCAGATGTTGGAGTCACTGAATGCACTTTGTGGTCAGATACACCCTGAATGTGAATTTAACTTATTGAAAGGGTTCAGCTGAACAGGTATCCATGAGAGCTTTCTAGGAAAGCCAGAAATAAAGTGGCTTCCTGTTGACTGATTGTTAGATACTCATTATTGTGGTACAGTTAGTGCTGGTTTCTTTTAGAGCTGGTAAGTGTCCTCGTCCCCATGAGTCTTCTAGATGGTAGAACAATGGCTGCTATTGTAAAATTTACCTTTAATTACTGCAAGTTGGAAAGAGCCGTGTTTTAATATAAACGATGCTTCAAAACAAATTCTGGACATATTCACTGCTTTTCTGTGTTTCTTAAAGTGAGAAATTGATTGTCTTTTTAAAAAATGACAGCTTTCTAAGCCCCAAGGTAGCTGAAATTAGAACAACACAACTATCCATCTGTTGTTAGTTCCCTCAGGATCTCAGCTCACTATAAAATCTGCAAATCTGGAAAAATCAAATTAGTTTCATTGTTTATCCTCTCAAGACGAATGGACAAACAGATAAACATTCTGCACACTTACCGTCGCTGGTACAGCCCTGTAGGTATCTTCGCAAACCTTACAAATGTTCATTTCTTATCAGCTCCAGTCTCTCACACACACAAAGTATTTTGGTATTGTAATTGCTTATTTGCAGTGTTATATTGAATATGCCTCACAAAGGCATAGATTCATAAAAATCTCTTTTCCTGGTACTAAATTATCTATAGACTGGAAAGATACCATCATTTCACTTTTGGCTATTAAAATGTAATTTTAGAAATCAGTTGTATTTTATTTTATGGATATGTGTTATGTATATGAATCGCATGCGTATTTGGTGGTCACAGAGGCCAGAACTGGGCATGTGATAGTTGGGAGCTGTCGTTTGGATACAGAGAATCAAATGTAGGTTCTCTAGAAGAGCAGCGAGAGCTCTTAACCTCTGAGTCATCTCCCTAGCCCCTAAAATGTAACATTTTTAAAGAATGAGGTTTTTTTGTTTTTATTATTACATTTTTCTATGTGTTGGTGTTTTGCCTGTACGTATATATGTATGCATACATGTGCACCATGTGTGTGCAGCCACCCCCAGAGGCCAGGAGGAGATGTTGGCTCCCTTGTGAGTGGAGTCGCAAATGATTGTGAGCAACATATGTGTCCTGGAAATTGAGTCCAGGTCATCTAAACAGCAGCCGGTGCTTTTAATTTCTGAGTCATCGCTCCTGCACCTAAAATAAACTTTTAATTTGATATAAGCATATACATGTCTTTTATATTTTGATTGAATTTTGGGCCAACACATTCTTTGCTTGCCTAATATTTGTGAATGTTCTCTACTTTCAAGGGGGTGTATCATATGAAGCTGAGTTCGTAGAAAGCTCTATAGCACACACCTAAAATAAGTGGTACACACAGTGAGGTGGAAACTGACGGAAACTCACATTTTCAGTTAATAGCTCCTTTGTTTCAGATGCAGTGCTGGCACCTTTAAAACTAGCATTTGAAATGTGCTGCTGTCACTGAGAAGCTGGAAGAGTGACATGGGGATAGCTGGATTGGCCATTGGTGCTGACTGCTGTCCTGGAAGATGAAGGGAGGAAACAGGTGGAGGACTAGGAGTATGTGGCTGTCTGTGAGGCAGCAGAGCTGAAAGAGAAGGGTAATTGTATCACCAAGATGTGGAAACAGTAACACCCTTTCCCTCCAAAGCTTGGACTATAGATGCTTGTGGTAGCTCGGTCACAAGGTACTGAATTTATAAGGCTGAGAAGTAAGCACAACTGCAGTTTGAAGAATAAGCAAAAGTTCCTGCAGGCTAGCTGGAAAGGAAAGAGGAGCAGAGGGCGTGTTGCACGCTGCTTTCTTTAGGTGGCGAGTTCTGGGACGTTAGGATATACACAGCAGGGCTTCCATAAGCAGCCATGCAGTAAAAGTTCCTCCAACCATGGGTTTGTCCTCCAGTGCAGAAAGTCGTTACTCTTCTGAAAAGTTATTTATTTGCACACTGTTAGTCAAGTATGAGGCAGAATAGACTTACTTTCTTAAAAGGAATTCCAGCTAAATGTGCTTGCTTCATAAGCCCAAAATAGAAGAGAATGCACTCCGGGAATGAGAGATTGCAGTCCATATTAAGTTATTTTCATTAAGTTATTCTATTTTCAGAGTATATTTATAACTAAAATGGTTGATTATTTTAAATAATTTCCATATGAAACTAAGACATTAGTTTGACACATTGTTAAATAAAAGGCCTTAAGCATGTTGTCATTGGAAATCCCTCTTCTATATCTTAGACTTTGCCACATGAATGTATGCCCACGTGATCCTGAAGAGGGCATCAGATTTCTGAGAGCTGAAGGTACAGGCTGTTGTGAGTCTCCAAGAATGGATGTTGGGACTAGGCCTCTTTGGCCAAGTCTGACATCTGGAGCTGAGCTTTCTGTTGACACTCACTGAGGTTTATTTTGGGGATGTTCCTTACTCAGTGTCAGATGCCTGTTATGTCTTCTATATTCGCTTGTGCATATCTGTATATGTAATTCTTCAAAATCCCACGAAGACTTTCATTTTACTTTATATTATTGTTGAGGAAGTCTCTTGTAGCCCAGAGTGGCCTTGACTGGAATCTTTCTGCCTCAAACTCCTACTTGCTGGAATTGCAGAAATGCATCATCCCACACCTGATTCAAGATACCTATTTTTTAATCATACATTTTTCTTATTGATTTTGCCATTTCTTTTTTAAAAATTTGTTTCTAAAGATTTTAATTCTTGTGCAATAAGTGGCATTTAATCCAGGATCGTACATGAAAGTCTCCTTTATAGGAACTTTTATAGGCTAATATTCATGCCCTTTTACAAAGGTGTCACAGTATGTGTCAAATGCAAGTCAATAACTGAAGCGTCTTCTTTAATGCATGTTCTGAAACCATTTCTTTTGGGGGGAGGGGCATCTTCATCCCTGTATTGAAGACTTTTTTTAAGGAAAAAAATAAATGTAGAAAAAAGTTTTGGTAGGATTTTATTCATATCAAAGTTTTTAAAAAATCTTTTCACAATAATACTTTAAAAATAATCAAGGAGTTATTATTCATTTTGATATACTCAGTACCTCCTTAGAACTCATTTAAAATGCCTTTTGAGGTTAATTGTAACCTTCATTAAAGTAAAAATTGTATAGTAAATATTACTGTCCACTTGGACCCATATCTCAATTTTACATGTGTAGAATGTGGATCTCAACTTTAAGCCCTAGAAATAACTGTGTAGATGTCTAACAATAAAAACAACCAAGGATTCCCCCTTTGTAATTGAATCCACTTTCCTGCAGTGGAGCTTGTGACTCTTTACTGTTAGAGAGCTCCTCAGAGAACGTTGATGCACAGCCATAACTGGGCACTGTTATCTTTGGACATGGAAGATTTTGTTGCTTGTTTTTTACATGAAAATATAGTCATAAACTTCTAGGACAGAAATAGACATCAGAAGTAAATTATTCAGCCAGAGGAAAGTCAAGGACTTCTCTCTGTGCAAACAAGCCCCCTTTTAGCTGAAACACATTAATTGCATAAGAAGGGAATGACATAACATGATCCTCATGTAGCATTTGGTGGCTTAGTCACTTGAGGCAACATCTGTCACCTTGTTCCTTAACTGCATCCTCCTCTCCTGATATGAGATTCCCGTCTTTATGCCATGAATATGTTTTATTGCCATTGGTTAATAAAGAAGCTACTTTCAGCCATTGACTTAAAAGAATAGAGCTAGGCAGGAAAACTAAACTGAATGCTGGGAGAAAGTAGACAGATGTTGACTGAGGTTTCTATCCTTCCTGGTCCTACAGTCATTCAGTCCTAAAGAAACACACAGAGGTCTACATTAATTATAAACTGATTGGCCCATTAGCTCAGGCTTCTGATAAACTCTTATAACTTATGTTAGCCCATAATTCTTGTTTGTGTTAGCCACGTGGCTTGGTACCTTTTTCAGCGAGGCAGTCACATCTTGTTTGCTCTGTGTCTGGCTTTCTCTCTGTGTCTGGGTGATGTCTGCAGACTGACTCTTTCTCTTCTGAGAATTTTCCTGTTCTCCTTGCCCTGCCTCTACTTCCTGCCTGGTTGCCCCACCTCTACTTCCTGCCTGGCT
>LOJH01030108.1:6825-17214 GCA_001685095.1 Ellobius talpinus
GGGGTTCCTTATCAAGATGTGTTTGCAAGATGCCAACAAGATAAAATGGTGTCAATCTCTGTGGTAACACTAGAAGCTAAATGTCTTAAAATAATTGTGGCATGTCAGAAATTCAAGATGGAATATTTTCTACAAAAGCTACACTTCTTGTCAAGTCTGAAAAGCAGGCACACATTAACAGTTTTATTTTTAGTGGCCAGGGTAAGGAACAGCTTTCATTAATGCTTTGGGGAAGTTGTTCTATTCAACAGAGCTCTAAGTTGTACTCTAAAATAGTCTAGACTGCTCTTAAAATTTATTAAGCTGTCTTGTCAGCTCTAGAAACCTTCTACTACTCATTGTAAATACATTTAAAGCAAGTTAGCATATATGTGAAGGCGTACATATGCAAAACATTGCATTATTGACAATCTGAAGATCTCCTGCTCGGAACTTCAGTTTGGCCAAGTTAATGAAACATGACCCATCTTCAAATTTATGAAACAGCAGCTTTCTTCCTATAATTCTGAGCACATTTTCCTTATAGTGTGTATGATAATCTTATTTAATTGGATTTGCTTTTTTCCACACTAGGCCCTGCATGGCCTAGTTTCTGGGTTTTTTTTTCTCTCACGACTTTGAGTGTTATTTGAGAATCACTTTTCTGGTGTTTAGTTTCAATGGTAGGTTGGTTTCACTTTATTTCTTTTGTATTATCTTAATTTTATTTGCCAATTTGCCTTTAAATACCCTTAAGCTAGAAAGTTGTGGCTGTGACTTTGCATCTAAATGTGATGTAGGAGGCAAAAATTGAATTTGAATGTGTAGAAAGTTTTATGAAAAGAATACAGAGTGGTTATTTTATAAATTGTTATTTGTGTTTTCTAAAGCATGTATATTTAAAAGGTAAAACATGCAAGATGTCCAGGAGTTTAGGGAAAGCAGAGTTCATGTAATTGTGTTGTGTTTAGTCTTTGGGAAAATACATTTTACAAGCAACTCCAATGACTGTAGGTTCAGAGTCTATAAACATTTGTGTTTGGGGTGGCCAGTAAGATCTTTAATGGGCTTTTTTTTTTAATGGGTCAGAGAGTTACAGCTAGCTAGCATACAGGCAGCTATGGTCCCAGTATGGAAGCTCTTAGAGACCTGTAATACATACAGATCAAAATGCATTATTCCCTCTCTGTCTGACTTGAAATTAAGTCAGGGACACATCTGTTACTCTCCACAGGTTGTCTTGTTTTGCAGCATTTAAGGGGAAATGGTAACTTCTAATAAATGTGAATTTTGAGAATGTGGCTTCCTCTTTTGCCTTTTTTGCATATTACATGTTGGAGAATGACCCAGGAACAGAACTACAGTGATAAAAATCATACTGACCTTGAATGGGGTGGGGGACTGTGGGTAAAACACGCTCTAAAGGGGAAGAATGGTAAACATCATGGAGTGTTTAAATACAGACAAATTTTCAAGGCTGATTGCTCAAACAATTACAGAACGGGAATTTCCATGCCTATAGAATCTTATCTCCCATGCAGTATTTATTTGTTCTTCCTGCTAGATATCAAAGACAAGTATCAATAAAATTATAAATATAAAACCCTTTTTTTTAAAGCAAGAGTAGGGAGCCAGCATAGAGGTAGTAACCCTCTATAAAGGGTCCTCTCCTCTGCTAGAAAATCCAATACTGAGATGTTATCTTTCTAGGAAAAGGGAGTAGAGCAGATTATACATGTTATAAAATCTTTCTTGGTCCTGTTCTTGTCTCTGGCTCCTGACAGGTGAAACTATAGCAGCTGCCAGGCATTTCCTCTCCCTTATCCTATCACTTTTATCAGCTTTAGCCAAGCACCTAGAAAACTTATTTTGGGAAACACTAGCTCATCTTTTCTCTCCTTGGTTTTACTTACATACATCCATGCCAGAGGAAGACGACTCCCAGGTAAAACATTTCTTGGAATGATAACATTTATCTTTAGTCCATCTCATAATCCTACTCCTCGCTATAACCCAGTCTCCTCTGAAATTTGACTCACCAGTCAAACTTTGATGATACATCCCGTTAAATAATAGCAAGTACGTCTCTCACTTGCACAGTACCATACTTGATCTTCCTGTCAATTAAAGATACTGATGGAATTGAGGTTCCAGAGCACCTTCCACACTTCTCATTAATATTCTCAGTTTGACTCTAAATCCTCCCTGAGGCTCTTTCATCAAAGTAGAATAATGTGGCAGGGTTCACTACTCGTCAACTCCTAACTGTATAGCAGAACACAATTAGTGTGCTAGGTTCATTTAAATAAGGACAAATGTCAAAGGAAAATCAGTCAAGACCAAACCATAGAGAATAAGCACATTCAAGCTTGTTCTGCCTTCCATCTCATACTGTAAGATCAGTAAGGAAAAGTTGTTTTTTCTTGGTCTTTAGGTCTCCCATATATCTGGCCATTGAGAAAAGTCCCAGGTATCTTACACAGTGTACCCTCTAGATTAGCTGAAAGTTGCTAGTTACATATGAAAGCTTCCTAAGTGCATTAAGATATAACAGGTCAATAAGATTCAGAGAACAATTGGGCCTTAGTTATACAAATGCCAAGTAGAAAAAATGATTTAAACCTTCACTGCATATTTGCTATTTAGTTTCCAGCTTTGAAAATAAATAGCTGAACTGCTTTCAGCATTTATGTAGCAGTTGGAGACCACTGTCCCATATATAATCTCTCTACTGTATTTTATTTTATTATTGCTGTTATTACACCGAGTGTTTAAATGATTTAGCTTAATATTTTACCATCACACTGTTCACAGCTGGATCAATGCACTCTGCCCTGATTTTCACAAAAGGGTTTCTATTCCTTAACCTTGCTACTTCCCTCTGTTGCCTTTACAACTGCTTCCCAGCTAGTGATTGCCATCTTAGACCCACCGCATCCTCACCATTTTAGGTTTATCACATCTCATTAGTTAGTCTTGTTTCTTCATTTTATCCTTTTGGTTATCTGCTCTGAGATGCTTTCTCATTCCTGATTTTTTTAAATCCTCACTCTTCCCACTGTTGTCCCTACTAATGTTTTAAAGGATTTAAGGACTCTCCTAAGAGTGAACTGCAAAGCTATGCAGATACCAATAGAAGCAAAACAAAACAAGACAAAAATAAAGAAAGAAAGAAAATTTTACACTATTGGTTTTCAAGAACAGAAAAGGGAAGGCATCTTGGGGCTTTGTTTCTACCTTGGATTTGGATGCTCAAGGTCAAAGCAGTTCAGCATCTGAGAGGGAGATCTTAGTGACAGATTGTACTGTGGACCCTAGAAGGACAGGCTGTGGCTTTATGCATGGTCCTTAACTCTGGACTTTGCTTTTCTATTGGCTGACTCTCCTGTATAGCTCAAGAAAAAACTATATGGGAACTGTTTCACAAGGGAGCACTTCGAATTGGCTGCACCAGAAAGATAAGAACTGGAATGGCAGGCAAAGTGTTTATATCAAAATAATTTGTTAACTGATATTATATTTTATTATAAATATTACACAAGTCTTCCTGGAACTCAGCTCTTTTGATGCCCTTTTTTAAAATAAAAAGCAATCTAGATGCACATTTGCTTCCTTTTGTGGAGACAGAGAGTCTTTGAAGGAGTCACTGTCTATTGTTTTATACTGTTGGAGTTACAGCTCAACAATAGGGTGCTTTATTATGAGATATCTGTATGAATCTAGTGAAGGAGTGTCCTATGTCTTAACTACTGCCAAAAAGTGGTATGCTTTCAACACCAAACTTCCAAAATAACAGCTTAGAATGTTTTCTGAAAAATAAGGGGAGGCTGTCACTGTGAAGATTCGCTGTAGCCATGGACTGCTTGGGCAGCTTTCAAAATCTAGTAAAAAGTAAAATGAATAAAACACCCCCGCACACTGGTGCATAATGGGCCAGTGTAGATGTCTTTGTATTTTTAGCCATTTAGCTTCAATAATCTTGATACCTTAATAAACCACATATTTCTCTAAATTGATCAATAGAACTTTCCTTTAACGTGGAAACAAGACACTCACATGGAATGCTATTTGAGAATCTCAACATTTTAAAGATTTAAGTTCCAGTCTAGGAATCAATGGACCCAGGCTGATGGGGGTTGGGAGTCATGGGAGTGGGGATGGAAGAAGGATTTTTTCTCTATCATTGAAGAACAGAACAGTGTCAGGAGAAATGCTTCATGGTGTGAAGAGGAAGAGATTAGGTGTTTCTTCACCTCCACATCATGAGCTGTAGATCCTGACATTTTTGTCTATATAAATAAATAACATGTTGATTTAGAAACTGGCCTTTGGAAACATTAGGCTCACATTTAAATCTAAAACTCAGCTTCTATATAACTTTGTTTCACTGATTTCATAATCGCTGTGCTGTAGGGAACCATGAGAACATAGTGAGACTGTCCTTAAGTCAGAAGCATGTGAAGCAAGCACTCAACATAGCTTCCCTTGGGAAGAGTTAATAATGCTCAAACCATTGCCCTTATTTCCCCCCATCCATTCTGCTAATGGAAACTTAAGGGAGGACCTGAGACAAGGTACAGCCATCATCCTGGGGGTAAGCCTCAGTTACCAGAGCAAGAACATTGAGATATTCCATATGTAGACTACAAAACTTCTTGTGGTATTGGAAGAAATTGAAGTCTTCATTTATGTCATAAACCGCTCTCTACTGATAGACTAAGGAGCTGAATCCCAGCCCAGGTACATTGTGCTATTAGATTCACACATTTATAAAGATGTGAAATGTACTGCTTAGTTCAGGCATGAAGAAAAATGCCTAAAAGGAATTATTCAAATATACATACTAAAGTAGTCTCTAGCAGAACACTGGCATGTGTGAAGAACAAGAACAAATGAAAGAGAAATGCTTCCACTGGCTCAGGGAGAAAGTATTATAAACACAAACGTTTTCTTGCATCGTCATTCAGTTATTTTGACCCCTCTGGAGAGGTGAACAGAGAGTGGAGAAGCGTTCATATATATGTTGCTGAGGACAAGGGATGGCAAATAGACACTGCAGAAGTCAGCATGTCACTGCAGTGGACAGGGCAGGAAATGTGCTGACCCATCAGCGAGGATGAATAATCATGAACTCAGGGACTCTGGCTTGAGGTCTCTACCTGCTGCTGTATCTGCCCTGGCATAGCTTGGTCAGCAGAGCACCCTGCTGCCCACACAATGTTTCTGTCAGAGCCCCTGGCTACCAATACTCCTCCTGACACTGCTGGGTGGAGAAGGAACAGCCATTGCTTTACAGGGGCCTCTCCTTCCCTTCCCCTTTAATCTCACCCACTTTGAACTGAAAAATGGGTACTCATACACAGTCTGAAGAACAGGCGATTTACTTAAACATGCTCCTTGTTTCTTTTCTTTCTCTCCTCCTTTATTCATCCAACCGATCCTTCTTTCTTTGCTTTCTTCTTCTCTGTCTCTTTCTTCTTTTGCTTAGTTTTTGATCTTTGCAAACTGGTCCATTGTAAAGCCCCACCTTCAAGGTTCTAGCTTCTCAGGTTGTAACGACATGCTTCCTGAACCTAACTGATGGAGTTGAGGTGGGACTGAAGGCATGCTGTTCTTATTGCAAAAGACATACAACTTTTCCCTTTGAAGTTCCTAACTGGGTTTTAGGTCTAAGAAACAGAATTGCTGGTTGCCTAATTTTCTACAATGTCAATAACTCCTTTCTCTTCAAAACCTAATGATCTTTCATTTGTCTTTAGTAAGTACACAACCTCTCAACTTGATCACTGTGGGGAAACAATCCAAAACCAAGGTGAAGGCTTATGCTGTGTACTCTAAATGCAGCCGTGCGTTTTTAAATGCGAAACTGGTATTATGCATGATGCTGTGTAGAGGGCAGTATGGGGCTACTGGGAAGATGGCCACCAGTGATTACAGCACTGCATACTTTATAATTGAGGATGATGTCCCCCAAATCATGAAAATCTTTATGATATGAAATATTTGACCAATTCCCTGATTCTCTGTTTAAAACTGAAATTCCCTAAGATTTTAGATATTTCTTCATTTTACCATGTTAAGTCCTCTTATGGGCCACTAGGATATGGCATTTCCCTTTCACTAGCCCTACAAGTGTCTCCGCTCTCTGTGACTCAACCCTTGCTCTGTCTCTCTGCTGTGAGCATTTTCCTTCCTCAGCCTAAGGCAATGTTTTATTTGTTACTTAAACTATGTAAGTCTCAAGCTTTTCTTATTCTCTGTGGGATGGGAAAATATATCTTAATGTGATCTGTAGTTGTTCATTCTTCTAAATAATTGGGTTGTAATATTTTCTATTTTTTGATCCCCTGAAAAACTCTTTTGTTATCTGTATGATGTTCTGCTTCAGCAGGTTCCCCTAGATTTTTCAGAAACACAGATTTATCATTGCGACTGGGGTTTGCCTATACCTTTGGATTTCCTTGTGTTAGGGAGGAACGAAGTAACTACATTTCTTAATCCGTAGCTCCCTAAGTGTCTGGTGGGAATTCATGCCTCCAGCTGGAGCAAAGACTATGTACATTTAGTCTTTAGAGACAAGTAAACAGGATATGAGTATCCAGCTTCCCACAGATGTATCATTTGATCTATAGCTCATCAAACAACCACAGACCGAAGCGAGGGGGAGTTAGTTAGGAATGAGAAAGTAAGGCTCCATTTAGGGTAGTTCGTGGCTGTTGGTTTTCATAAGTGGCGCGAGCTCTCCAGCAGTTTTCAAAGAGTTTTGATACTGTCTTTCAAGAGAACTCTTAAATTGATTTTTTCCCAGAATACTTTTTTTTTCCTTGAAGGCTCACCTAAATTGAATACAACAAGATGAAGACATCTTTCCTAGCAATGGTATTTTTTTTTATCTGATTGAGCACATATAGAGGGGAAAATAAGCTTTTAGTGGTTTGTTATCTTAAAGTAATAAAACTTCAAAGTGTTTTCTATTTAATCTAAGTGAATTTTGAGCTCAGAAGGCTAACCATTTGCCTTACTTATTCTGATGAATAAAGAGTCTGTGTTCCACACAGTGTCATCTTTCTATGATCCTATTCAGCAAACTCTGCATCTCAGGGGCATTTGAATCTGGAATTACAGCTACCTAACCGACAAGGCTGTGGAGTTAGAGACATGACTGAACATACTGCCAGTGACCAAGACTCCACGAAATGGATCCCTTAACATTTGGACCTTTGAAAAAGCTGATTGCTTCTCAGCCATCATTCAGGGTCTTCTCTGCTCTTCAGAGTCCTGCCCTTTCCCACTGTTCTACCTCTGCTGCCAATGGTGTATCAGGTCCTTGCTGTCATAGGGAAACCATCCTGCAGCCTCCTCTCTTTCACGTTTTATATTAGGCTTTAATCTTTCATTATACCCTTGCTCTGTGTCAGTAAAATAACTTGATTTTTCCAAATTTTCATTTTCCTAGGGCTTCATTCACTCTCACTGAGTATTTCTTTTCCCGGTGACTCTTGCTGCTGGCATAGACTAACAGCCATCTATTTCCTGGCCCTTAAATTACCCCAGTTGCTTAAAGAGGAGGCCACAAAAGAAATATATGTCCTTTGAATATTCTTGAAGAGTAACTAACCAACTAGGGCAAAAATGAAAGCAAGAGACACAGATGAAAAACTGGGTAGTTTTCCAAAGTAAGAGAGTACAGAGGGGAGGTCTTCCCTTTTGGAAATCATGTTCGCTGAGACCAGGAGCCTCCATTCTGGTTTCAACAGGAATGTTCTTATTTTTGTATAGGTTTACTTTTAAGGAATGAGGGATGGTTTCAAGTCAAAGTGAGGGAACCCTGTAACTTACACCGAGTCAGGCTCTGTTTTGACATACTTACTGAAAAGGACTAGGCTGGCATTGGTGACACCCAGCTTGTTGGCAGCCACGCAGGTGTAGTTGCCATAGTGTTCCTCAGTGACATTGGTCACCGTCAGGGAGGACTGGCCCTCCGTGCTCTTAATCTCAAGGCCATTCGCACTGTTTATCCTAAGAGTAACAAACAGAAGAGTTTAGAAGGGATAGGGATAAAGGGCGTGGCTTAGTGGTTTCTTCTTTTACACTGGAGTGTTTTAAAAAAGAGGAGAGTCAATAGAGGTTTGTTTTCTTTCCTCAGTTACTCATTGTGATCAAGTTCTCTTATCAGAACTGATGTCCATCCATAGAGAAGACATAGCAATGGCTGAGTTCCATTAAAATTAAATTTCTACTCTATCCAAGAAAAATATATAGGTGGAAATTATCAGCTGGACCACATTCCTCACATTTAAATATTATCTGACAGCTTTTGGGTTCAGCTAAAGGGTAACAATCCCCAAGTGATATAATGAAGGAGAAGTTGAAAAGGAAAAAGCGCAAAATTGTGGATGACTGAGGTCTTGCCATGAGGCTCTGGGAGACTTTGAGATCATAATTTGAAACTTGGGGCATAGAGCGTGTGGTACATACATACCTGGTGTCATCCCGGTACCACTCAAAGTCAGGCGCAGGCACTGCTGAGGCCTCACATTTGAGGGAAGCTTGCCGTCCTGTGGTGGCTTCATTGCTTTTGGACTCCGTGATAGTGGGTGGATCTGTAGTAAGGGCAGAAAGAGAGGTTCCTTATGCGAGAGGCAAAGGATGCTCCAGGGACAGTGAGAGAAGCTTTAGGAAGAATGGGTTCACAGGTTCGTATGAGAGCTTGAGAAGGCTCTAGAATTGCTACCCTGGATAGAGTTAGAAGGATCTGGTTGGAGAGAGACAGGAAAGCGATTCTGTGAAAGCATCTTTGACATGTCTCATGAGCAGATAAAGGGGACTGGTCACCAGCAAGCTAAGGCAAATTGGAAAATGATGGATGGAAAGGGGAGTCGGCTTATATAATGATACACTTTTTATAATAGCATATTATGGGAATGAAATTCAAGGTTTATTTTCCCTTCCTCCTCAATCATTCCAATAGCCATTTATATTATTTGTGATTTTTTTTTCTGGAAGTGGTGAAACCAAAGGATTTTTATGATTTATTTTTTAGATTATATGTATGCACACATGTACCTGTGTGGGCATGTATATATGTTATATAGATGAGTTGAGTGCTGGAGCCAGTAGAATTCAGAAAGGGTACTGTATATTCTAAGATGGAGCTGTAGGTAACTGTGAGCCATCTGACATGGATGCTCGGAAACTGAACTCAGGGCCTCCCCAAGAGCAGTGCATGTACTTAGTCACTGGAAAAGTATATCACTTGGCCATTTTCTTTTTCTCATTGTTATTGTTACTCCAGCTAGAGATGGCTTTGAGGAGTCTGATGAAATAAGAGGTTTAAACTGGTCCCAACTGAAAACTCTGCCCTATGTTTTCAAAGTACTCCAGAATGTAAAAAGCAAAGAAACTACCATGGGTCATTGCTTTGATCTTTGCCCCAGGTGTTCCCTTCTGTAACTGTGTATGACCTTACCAAATTTGGCTTTTATGTATGGTTTGCAACACGATATGCCTCACAGTGCATAAAAGACCTGCTTGTCATCAGGCCTTCACGCTCACTGGCAGGTGAATATTGATTGTTTTATTTTTTTTTTTGCCTTTGACTGTGCCTAACAAAACTATAATTGACTTGAGATGAATTAAAAAAATAGCTTATCGGATAGTCTAATTTAATATGATTCTCTAAATAGTCCTACTAAGATGAGAAAAGGTAAGATGGGAGACATGACCTTCTGGGTCCAGGGCTGATTTATGCCTGTGTGAATTTTGAGAAAAATGTTTTTCCCAGTTAGGGGATTTGGCTTAGCCAGTAAAACTCTCGGCTTTTAGGCATGAGTACATGAGTTTGATTCCAAACCCCCAGGGAAAAATGCACACCATAGCATGAGCTCATAATCTAGCCTCACTGGTGAATTCCAGGCCAAGTAAAGGAATCTGATGGCATTCCTGAAGATGACACTTGAAGCTGTCCTAACACTTGAAGTTAGGCCCCCACCTACATATGCACACACACACACACAAACACAGACACATACATG
Source organism: Ellobius talpinus (assembly GCA_001685095.1). Classification (NCBI taxonomy): domain Eukaryota; kingdom Metazoa; phylum Chordata; class Mammalia; order Rodentia; family Cricetidae; genus Ellobius; species Ellobius talpinus. Next base: position 16,839 of record LOJH01030108.1, read on the forward strand.
CATACACACATCACAGGTAAGAGAGATAGAGACAGAGAGAGACATACAGAGACATAAAAGAGAGATTTTTCATGCCAAAGGTTATTTTCCAGGAAATGGTAACTTAGCTGTGTGTGGGTAGAAAAGTAAGCCCAAGCACCATTCAATATGCTCAGCTTTTGTGGAGGAAAATAATTAATAAAGGTCTGCGAGGTCCCTGGCCAGCAAGGGGCCCTGATCCTGTACCAGAAGATCCATCAGAGGGGTGAGTGTGTTCCTGACCCACGGCAGAAGGCACAGAAAGGGAGCACAAACATTCCTCAACCCCCTAACCTCTCTGTTTATTCTGCAGGGGCTTCTCTCCCCCACTACTACCTCTATCTTCCTATCCCATCCC
>LOJH01030109.1:7608-20188 GCA_001685095.1 Ellobius talpinus
CCCGCCTATACCTCCTGCCCAGCTATTGGCCATCCAGCTTTTTAATCACACCAATCAAATACATTTTCATACAGTGTACAAAAATATCCCACAACACCTCTTTCCCATAGCACATCACACAAATTTAAGTCTGTTTTTACACATATTTTAAAGTGGAAAATTATTAAGCTAAAAATTGCTGCTAAATATCACTGACAGCAGGGTTTGCAGGTGATCCTATGTGTTTTCTAATCACTATTCAATAACTAGAATCCATTACATGAAGACAACACTCATGTTCATCACATCTTTCTTGGGATGACCCCCATTTCACACCTACGCACAGCAGACTGTCAAGTAAGTGCTCATATAAGTAAAAAACTCTGCGGCTGCCAGTACACTTCAGAAACCACATACAGCTTAAGTGACTGCAATAAACAAGTTAGGCTTAAAAAGATAAGACAAAGACAACTAAACTATTTGACAACCCTGCCTAGGACCAACATCACAAGCAGTACGTTTATGAAGCACTGTATGCTATACAAAGTATGCTACCAAACAGTATCTCATCTAAGCTAAACCATAATCCTAAAAGGGAGATTAAAGACCAATTTGAAACCAGGAGAGAGAGGGCTAAAGCTGAAAACGAACTTAAAATTATTAAAGATTACACAGTAAAAACAAAACATTTAAGCAAATTTATCACAATACAAAGCAATCAACTGTTTGAGATCAGCTGTTACTCTTTCAAGAACAGAAAGAACGTGAATGGAAATCAGGCAAGCATAATTTCTCTATAAGCAAAGGGGAATATGAAGAGCAGATCTTACACAGTAGTTTTCATAAAATATTGTACTTATAAATTCAAAAGTATAAATTTGCTTACAAATCAGATATTAAATAAAAATGTCCTTAGTTTATGAACTACTTTAATACTTTACATAGCAAACACACCATTCCCCCACCTCCCGTGCTGAACAAACTCCAAAGACATGCAGCAGCAGTTCCTGCACAGCACAAGGCCTGCCCACCCAACACTGTATCATCATCACATCCTTACATCAGTAATCATGAGCATGCAATATTTTCATAACCACTGAATCAATCCGAAACGCCGGACAGTGGTGGTGCGTGCCTTTAATCCCAGTATTAGGGAGGCAGAGGCAGGCAGATCTCTGTGAGTTCAAGGAGGCCAGCTTGGTCTACAAGAGCTAGTTCCAGGATAGGCTCCAAAGATCCAGAGAAACCCTGTCTCAAAAAAAAAATTCAATCCAAACAATTGTCAACTAAATCTCCGGTTACTCTTTCTTCCACAGTTCTTTCAAATCATAAGTTACTTGAAAATAACCTTCTTTTCTCCGCTCTACAGATTTCATCCCAAATCCCAAGATCTAAAATCAACCTTACCCACAGGTAGGTAGGAAAGAAAGAGCGGGAGAGAGGGAGGGAGGGAAGAAGGAGAAAGGGAAGGGAGAGGGGAGGGGAGGGAAGGAAGCACAGGGCTGCTCTTGTGTGACAGTGCCATGCAAAAATAGTGGCAATACCTGCTGCGTATATGCAGAAAGACCTATTCACTTCCCACAGCCCTCCACTTCCAATGTCCCTTCTACTTGCTATTAATGAATTTATTTGCCACTGTAAGTATGCAATATTTATGGCAACCATTGCTCAGTTCTTAACTTTTACAGAACAGCCTAGGAAACTACATTTGAAAAGACATATTGCCCAGCACTCAAAGCAGAGGTAAGAGGATCTCTGAGTTCGAGGTCAATCTGGTCCATAGAACGAGTTCCAGGACAGACAGAGCTACACAGAGAAACTCTGTCTCAAAAGAAAGCAAACAAACAAAACCAAAAATAAATACAATGAAATTTTTAAAAAAGATTTTAACTAGTAACCAGTTTTAATCATGTAGAATCAAATCCATATTCACTTTTATATTTGTCATTATCTTCCAGTAAAAACTGGTTTAAGGTTCCCAATTCTTCCTGCTAGCAGGGGAGAGGGGGAGACAAGAAAATCTAACAATGCTACTCAAAGAAGACAGACACATCGAAGGACGAGTATGCTGACCATGTCAGTTCAAAAAGCAAAGCCACTAGTGTCTCCCCTCCTGAAGCTGCACTAGAAGAGATGCTACCTGGGTTCTTAGTAAATAAAAAGCCTGAGAAGTATGGCTGCTGATTTTGATAGTGGGTCGTGAAAGAAAATATGAGGACACCCTTAATAGAACATCTCCCATATTGCTTACTACTTGAAATGTCAGAAGCTAAGAGAGACATAATGGTAGGAAACAATCTTTGGATGGCCCAAATGTCTACTTTGACCCTTTTCAGATATTGTCATCTCACTCAGTTATTTCAATTGGACTTACAGTCGATAAGAAGTGAAGAGCTCCTAATTAAACAAATTATTGTAAAATCTGGCAGTTTACCACGCTACATTAAGAAAACAATGTCAATGAGTGAGATGAAAACACATATGCTGCTTTAATTTTTAAAAATCATCTAAGTTGAGATAGTAAGATCGATTTGTTTTGCCACTGTTCCCTTCTGCAGCATCCTTTTCTCTTGACAACTGTCTATGACAGTCTTCAATGTAAGCTGTAAAGTATGCAGGAAAGGGAAGAAAATGTGTAGTAAAAGGTAGCTACAGCCGGGGGTGGGGTGGGGTGGTGGCACATGCCTTTAATCCCAGCACTCGGGAAGAAGAGGCAGTCGGATCAAGGCCAGCCTGGTCTACAAGAGCTAGTTCCAGGCCAGGCTCCAAAGCCACAGAGAAACTCTATCTTGAAAAACCCAAGAGTTCAACAAAGTAGCTGGAAGCACGGTAGCAAGTTGCAAGCATGGCAGCAGGGGCTGGAAGATGAGAGGTCACCGTTCATCACAAACATGATTTAGAGGGAGCTAACTGGAAGCAGAGGGGGGCTATACAATCTCCAAAGTGACCTCCAGTGATAGACTTCCTCCAGCAAGGGCTACACCACCTAAAACCTCCCTGACCAGCACCACAACCTGGGAACCTAGTCTGCAGGGGACATTTCATAGTTTAACTACCACAATGATCATTTCAAACACTTGGTGTTCAATCCACTTTCACCTTCCAGTTGTTAATAAGTTACAGGTCAGAAAAAGAAAAGAAATTATTTCAATAATTGCTCTCATCCACAAATTGCCTATGATATTTTTATCTTGCATATTACCAAATGCATAGTTTCCAAATTGTCCAGGCTAGTTTTATGTCAACTTGATACAAGATAGTCATCTAAAGGAGGGAATTGTGATTAAGAAAATGCTTCCATACAATCCAGCTATAGGGCATTTTCTTAATTAGTGATCAATGGGGGAGGGTCCAGGCCACTGTGGATAGGGTTACCCCTGGGCTGGTGGTCCTGAGTTCTATAATAAAGCAGGCTGAGCAAGCCAGTAAGCAGCACTCCTCCATGGTCTCTGCATCAGCTCCTGTCTCCAGGATCCTACCTTGGTTAAGTTTCTGTCCTAACTTCCTTCAATGACTGTGATATGGAAGTGTAAGTCAGATAAACCCTTCCCTCCCCAAGTTGCTTTGGTCATGGTGTTTCATCACAGCAATTGTAACCCTAAGACACGAATTCAACTGCATCTTTGATTTAGGAAGTTTCAACTTCAATATGGTGGGAAAGTGATATACATTCAGGCTAACAATTTACTATATTTTAAGGCTAACAATTATGTACCATTCTCTTCTGTACTGTTCCCACAGGGGCAGCCTCCCAGTCACAAAGGGAAACAAACACCACTCTACAGTGTTCCATATCGCCAAACTAAGGTAGATTAAGTGTATTAAATGCATTTCAAAATACTCAAGGTTTTAACAGGGACACAACAAAACTATGCATCTTCAAATGTTTTGGTGGGAGAGGTACAGTCCAGGGGATAGAAGTTCTTTCATACTCCAGGCAAACACTGACTTCTGTCACTAAGCTTATAATGTACCCATAGTCCTCAAATGTAGTTTTTTTTTTAATCATTTAAGATTATTCCCAAAACCNGGGGGGGGGGGAATCACTAAATAAGAGGAAAAGAAAACTGGTTAACGGCAAGGGCTAATCTTGCCATTCTAGTGAAACTACCTGGAAGAGAACTAAAGCTAGCTGATTATCCCCAGTAAAGTGAGTCTCAATCTATCTGTCAGGACAACGTCATAAAGATCTGTAATTGCAAAAAAGTGCAAACCCATACATACAAATCAACCACTGTTAACACAGATGACTAAATTCCACATCCCCAAAACATATGTACATATTAACTTTAAACACCGTTTCTTTTTCAAAATGTAACAGTGAAACCATACTCTGACCCAGTATTTCATTTTCTAGGCATGTGACAAAAACCAAAATTGTATATGATATATATATATATATATATATATATACAGAATAATGCTTGTACACTGTAAGATTTGTCACTTGTATTGGTTTAGTAAAACACTGGCCAGTAGCCAGGCAGGAAATATAGGCAGGGCGACCAGGCAGGAAGTAGAGGTGGGGCAATGAGAACAGGAGAATTCTGGGAAGAGTCTGTCTGCAGTCGTCACCCAGACACAGAGGAAGCCAGACACAGTAAGCAAGATGTGACTGCCTCACTGAAAAAGGTACCAAGCCACATAGCTAACACAGACAAAAATTATGGGCTAATATAAGTTATAAGAGTTAATAGGAAGCCTGAGCTACTAAGCCAATCAGTTTTGATTAATGTAGACCTCTGTGTGTGAGGTCTCATCTGCTCAAGCTATGGACAGTGTAGGACAGTTTCCTTCTGCTGTCTGCAGATCAAGATGTAGAATTCCCAGCTCCTTCTCCAGCACCATGTCTGCCTGCACACCACTGTGAAGATAATGAACTAACCCTCTGAAACTGTAAGCCAGCCCCAATTCAAAGTTTTCTTTTATAACTGTTGCCAGGGTCATGGTGTCTCTTCACAGCAATAGAAACAATAAGACAATGCCCATATTAAGAACACTTGTTTAAGGCTGATCTCTAATTGCTGTTGCTGTTACGTTTAAACATCCTCAGGATATCATGAATTAGAGGGGCCATGATTCATTTAATCACTACATAGTTCTGAGGAAATTTGAGTTAAAATGAATCTATTCAACCTAGTAGGTTTCAGAAAGACACAAGTATGCAACGATTGAAACCACGATACACTCCAATGAATACTTTAGAGTCACTCTCAGATACACAAGCTCTTAGATGTAGAAATACAATCAACTTAAACACCAAATTTGCTTTCATTAAAATTCCAAACTTCTGCTGACTCCACAGGTCATTTCTATTGTGTCCTGACCACTAAGCACTTCACTACCTGTTCTGTGGATATGTCTGGTTATTAGTCAGTTCCTGGATCCAAACAGCTTATACTCAGGGTATTATTCTTAAGAACTCCTGTTTATCCATCTCAGCTACCCAGTGCTAATCTGAAAAACAGGTAAGCATTTCTTAATTATATTGTGAAGTGTTCCTCTGTCAACTCGGGGAGTTAAAGATCTACCAAAGGGTAAAGATGATAAAACAACAGAAAATATATCACATGCAATGTCAGTTGTTGCTTTTAGAAATTGCTGAACCTGTTGAATATAGTAACAAGTTTCTTACTTTCTATCCTTTAAATGTGATTACTCTAAATAGTCATTAAACTCCCTTAAATACATCTACTTCAGACACAAAGCATAACAAAATGACACCAAACAGTGCAAGCATGCTGTTTATTCTTGTTTAGACTAATATCTTTATTTTTTTTAAGTTTCTGAGATTTATTTAGTTCACATATGTATGTACGTATGTGTTTTGCCTGTGTGTATGCATGTGTATGTGAATGCCTGGTGCCCATGAGGAGCAGAAGTGGGGAGCCTGATCCCTTGGGTCTGGAGTTGTGAGCTACCGAATGAGGGACAGGTATCAAACTCAGGTCTTCAGCATCAAGTGCTCTTAACTGCTCAGCCATCTCTTAAGCCCTGTTAAGCGACTTTAAAGGCATAATATATAGTCAAAATATTAATTATAAGAACTTCAGTTTTCTTTATCATAATTCATGCTTAGTAGTATTCTTTGAGAAAACATCAAAGAGCAATGGCAAGAGCTATGGATGTAACTCAGTACTTGCAAGGCCCTAGGCTTGACCTCCAGCATTGCAAAACAGAAAATTAAGGGGCCAAAAAGATGGCTCAGTGGTTAAGAGTGCCTGCTGCTTTTCCAGAGACCCAAGTTCAATTCCCAGTACTTATGCCAAGTGGCTCACAGCTCCTGCAACTCCAGTCCAGAGGATCTGATATCCTCTGCAGGCACCTGCATGTGTGTCCCACATAGACATGAATACAAATAAATAAATATTAAAATAATCTTTAACAGAAAAATAAAAGGCAAGATAATCTTTTTAAAAAATGGCTGGAACACCTAGATGCCCATGTACAAGAAAATGAATTAAAAAGTAACTTTATGCAATTAAGTCAAAAGCACAAAACTCAAAAAAATTAATTCAATATTCACACACCTAAAGAAAATGTGAATCTACAGAACTTCTAAAGATAACAAAAATCTATCTAAGGGACCTTGAAAAAAATTGCACACACTAAATAGACTATTAAAGCAAAACTGGGCTTTATTAAAATTAAAAATATCTGTTCTACAAAAAAAGTCTGAAAAATACTTGCAAAACTCATTATCTGATAAAAGACATGCATACAAACTGTACAAAGAGTTTCTAAAACTCAATAAGAACACGATGGTGGGCTGGAGAGATGGCTCAGCAGTTAAGAGGTTGTTCTTCCAGAAGACTGGGTCTCAATTACCAGCACCCACAGGGTGGTTTACAACCATCTCAAACTCCAGTTCCAAGGTATCTGATGCCCTCTTGACTCTGAAGGCACAAGGCACTACCATAGTACACACGCACATATGCACGCACACAAGCACACATGCATGCACACAAGCAAAACATTCAAAATTAAGTGACCTTAGCATGCTGGAGCAAGAAGAATCCTAAGTTTAATATTAGCCTAGGATATAGAGTGAGACTCTAAAAATATCCATAAAGAGAAAAGAAAAATCATATTAAGCTAAGAAAAGATAGGAGGAACATTAGATATATAGTGCTTAGTGAAAGAAAAACAAAATGCTACATACTGTGAAATTACAACTATATGACATCTGACAAAGACAAAACTATACATTAAAAAGCTCAGGTTTGCCACAGTATAGTAGTGACTGGTGAACAGATAAAAGATGGATATGAGGGTAGTAAAATAATTCTATATGCTATTTTAATAGTGATAACATGATCTCTTCAATAGTCAAAACAAACAAAACAGCCTGAGCCTCAACTGCAATAAGGAATGATAAACAACAGCCTTTGGTTAATATCAACATTGTAATTATAAACATTCATTATAAAAATGCACCTCATTGATGCAATGTATACCAAGGGTATGAGCAAGGGGGACGGGGGTTATAAGGAACCATTTATATGTTTTATTCCTATTTTTTAGTAAATCCAGAAGTCCATTATTTTAAAAGAAAAATCAGAAAAGGGAATAATAGCACAATAAAGTCTTTGGAAAATTCACTAAGATTTTAAGAAGAAAAGAATACTGCTGTGTGTCTGCCATTTGCCTTGTTTCTGCAACCCTTCTACTCTTGTCTCAGCGCCACCTCAAATTTAATAAAAATCAAAGCTGTAGGTGGGGTTACAAGAGCACATAATCTGTTTAAAAAGCTCCCTAGGTAATTCTACCTTGGCAAGATGAAAAAAAAAACAGTAACCAGTGAGCTGAGCAGGCTGTCTTGGTTTTTACTGAGTGGTAAACTACTCTATAACCTAATTTCTTTATAAAACAAAAGAGACCAAAAAGGAAAATCAAAACTATAGAATTACATTCACCTCAAAATTTCTTTTTTTTCCTACATGAATAAGTTGGAATTAAAATGACTTCTAGGTTAGGGATGTGGCTCAATGGCAGAGTGCTGGCCTAGATATGTGAGTTCCTGATGATTCCCAGCATTGCCAAAAATAACATTAAAAAGATAAAAGTAAACAGCAGGACTTCTAGCCAGAGCCCTATAGCTTCACTTATCTTAAAAATAATAAAGATAAGCAAGCAGATTTTTCATTGTTTTCAACCAAAGGACTACAAAAGCAATTGACTACAGCCATAAAGGAACTAATGATTGATGGATTTATTGTGTCTCTATCACAATTCTCTCTTCACAAAAAAAACAATCATTTACTATTTTGCAACTGTCTTAGATAACCCAAAGGATCATCAAGAGTGTAAGCTGAAAGGCAGAGATAAACATAAGAAACTGGTCCAATCCATTTGATAATGTTGCCATTATCTCTCACTTGATAGCAACCTTCTCCTGCTTCCCAACATTCACAGAAGCAATGATCAGCAAACTCAGCACAGAGCCTACATAGTTCTACTTTTAAAACTGGCATAAGTATCATACTAAATGTAAAAGTCAAGGCTAAGCAGGGGCGCCAGGGGCGCGTGCATACCTTTGATCCCAGGCCTCAGGAGGTAGAGGCAGGCAGATCTCTGTGGGTTCAAGGACAGCCTGGTCTACAGAACAAGTTCCAGGACACCCAGGGCTACTACACAAAGAAACCCTGTGAAAAAGAAAAAAGAAACCCTGTGGAGGGAGGAAAAGAAGTCAGGGCTAGAGAGGTGGCTCAGCAATTGAGAGCACTACCTGCTCTTTGAAACAGCCAGGGTTTGGTTCCCAGCTCAGGCATGGTGGCTCACAATGGTCACTATTACCAGTTCAAGGGAATCTGATGCCCTCTTCAGGCCTCCATGGGCACCAAACACAAATGTGATATACAGACATATATATACAGATTAAACATTTCTACACATAAAATAATTTCTGAAAAATATTAAAAGTATCCTTACCAAGACTAATCACCTATCCTAAGCACCTAGAACCAAAACAATACCTGAGCACAATATAATTCAGTTCACAACAATCATGTAGTTTTCAATAAACTTAATAAGAAAATAATTGTTTTATATATTTTGCATGATATATTTTGTAGATATATTGCATGATATAAAACATTTACTTGATATCATGCACCATGCTGGGCAAGGAAACGGAATGGTAACAAAACCAAACTTATACTCCAATAGAGAAAACAAACTCATAGGAATCAAGAGTAATAAACATATTTTTAAACAAAATAAATCAAAGTAAAAGGGTAGTTACTGAGTGGGGAGGCATTTAAAAGAATTCTGAGAAGGGCAGTGGTGGCACGTGCCTTTAATTTCCGCACTTGGGAAGCAGAAGCATGCGGATCTCTGAGTTTGAGGCCAGCCTGGTCTACAGAGCAAGTTCTAGGACAGTCAAAGCTACACAGAGAAATCCTGTCTCAAAAACCAACTCCCCACCCAACCCCACCCCCCCAAAAAGGCTTCTGAAATAATGATGAAAACCGAGGCCCTGGCTGGGTTCTCCATGGAGGGGCAGAGGAAGCTCTGTAGTTCATCTAGGTGGAAGTGTATATACCTAGATGTGCACTTAGACCTGTGCAATCTTCTGTATAGCTACATCTGTTTTAAGCCTACTAAAAGCAATAAAAAAATCGACTTCATCCAATTCTACTGATGAGTTTCTACTACTTAGCACATCAGTTTTCGTGTTGTTCTTTCCTGATGACCCCAAACTCTATGTTAGAAGAAAACTGAAGGAACGCAAGGGCTTTACACTTGATATATTCTGTGATCCATTCAGAGTCTAGTATAGTCAAGTCACTAAATCAATCCCCCTAGAGCCGTGGTTCTCAAGAGGAGTTGCCAAAGACCACTGGAAAAACACAGATGTTGACACTATGATTCATAACAGTAGCAAATAACAGTTATGAAGTAGCGATGAAAATAATTTTACAGTTGGGGACACAACATGAGGAGCTTTATTAAAGGGTCGCAGCATTAGGAAGATTGAGAACCACTGAACGAGAGCCAGTTGGATTTAAATTCTGCACTTAACTCTTACCAGCTATACATGGCCAAATTTATTTATTTCAATTCCTTGGGCCTCAAGTTCCTTATCTGTACAAGAAGAATAATAGGATCTTTCCTCAGAGGATTGTTACAGAGATTAAATAAGTTAATGTGTGCACTGTGCTTAGAACAATGGCTCACATATGAGAAACATTCAAGTGTTTGCTGCTACTGCTACACATCTTACTACCAGAAGTACCTACATGCCACAAAAACCAAACCAAAACAGAACCAGGCAGTACTTGTCCAGTAGGTAAACAGTACAGATAGCTAACTGTTGGTGACACAGTAGCACTCCATTTCTGCTGCAAATTTTAAAGAGAGCAACACCATACTTTTGGAATAAAATCCTACAGTAATGAATCAATTTAGCACACTCCATCTAAACTGTTCCTTACATAAGCACTATGTAGGACAGATCTTTGGACGCCTAGCTGGTATTACCACACAATATTTAATGGAAGCCAATGAATTCTAGTATAGAAGAGGAGGAAAATGTCTATGTGGACAAGTAGGGAAATCATTAGTGGGTAAACAGTTATGGAATCAAGATCCTTTCAATGGCTTGTCTTACTCTGATGCCCATACCCTCTGTGGTGGTTCATCTTATTTGTCAACCTGGCAAGATTAGGAAACAACTTAGGATCTTATGTTCGGGTGTCTATGGAGACATTTCCAGAAAGGTTTAACCCTCCTGAATGTGGGCAACACCATGCCATGGACTGGAGTCCCAGATGAAACAGAATGCAGAAAACAAATGGAGCACTAAGATTCTTCTCTCTGCTTCCTGACCAGACACAATGTGACCAGCCACCTCACACACCTGCTGCTGTGCCTGCCTCACCATGCATGGTAGACCGTTCCCTCTCGAGCCATAAACCAAAATAAACTGTTACATTGCTTTTGTAAGGGGTTTCATCACAGCAATGAGAAAAGCAACTAACTCTGATCTACCTGACAACTGAAATCAACAATTCAACCAGTATCTGTAGTTACATGGATATAACATCTACCTGCAGTGCATGGCCCTGTTGGGCTTTTAGTCTACTAGGAGAATACTATCTAGCAGGTAAAACTGCACAACGGGTTATTAAACACAACAAAAGCCATGGGTGGAGTGAAGAAGCAGGGAAGGCAACATAATCTAGAATGTGAGACAACTCACTAGTCACTACTGTCACTGTGACACAACGCTGACCAAGGAATGCTGGGCTCACACATGGTTTCATATGTTATATTCCGTGCTGTTTCTGTTGCATGGTGAAGCAGAATATCCTGGGGGCCAGACATGGTGAAGAAAAGCTGCACAACTCATGGCAGACAGGAGGCAAGAACTCGGGGCGAGGGGGGAGGGAGTGGAAACAAGATAAACACTTCAGAGTCCAGCCTCAACTACGGCCCACCTCCCAATCGTCTGTTCAGCATTCTCATGATGCTACCAACCCTCAAGAGCACTATGAGCACATGGGGGACGGGTAGGGAGAGCACATCTAACTGTAACTACTGCAGGAAGACAACATCAGGAAAAGAAGAAAAGACAACCCAGGAAAGGTAAGAATACCATCTGAATAAAAACACAAACCCAGACTGGCAGACAGGATCTTACAGCATGATAATGGTCTTCAATTTCCTCTACAAGGAATGACTTACTATGCACAAAATGCACACAAGAGGATGTGTGCTCAGATTTCTCAGTGTTTACCTGGATAGAACAGAAAGGTAGACAAAGCTAGGAACAGAAAACTAATAATAGCCTGAGAGCAGAGAAATTTGTTCTGTGAAGGGCCAAGTAGTAAATAGTTTAGGTTTTGGACACCATGCGTTATTTGTTGAACACACAGATTAATGAGCAAGGCAGTATTCAATTACAGATTGATTTTCACAAATAATAACTGTCCATATTTAGCCTTATAAGCTAGTTTGCACAACAGTGGTCTAAGCAAAGGGTGCTAACATCCCAAACTTATTAGGGCTGGAGAAATGGATCTGAAGGAGCAGGCAGACCCACAGAGTGACGAAAGGTAGTAACAGGTGTAAGGAGCAAACAACTGACTGCGGAAAACAAACCAAGAAAACCCACGGACAGCAGTGCCACTTCCTCAGAAGAGGAGACAGACGCGCAGAAGGACAGAGAGTGTGAAAACAGTTTCTGCTTTAACAGGTTCAGTTTTAGGTGGTTATAGAACATCTAGGAGAACATTCAAAAGATCTGGAATTCTAAAGAGATAAAAGAGTTTTAAGTCTAAATTCGGCCACAGAAGCAGCAAAGGCCAGCCAAGAAGAAACGTGGAAACAACAAAAGGCAAAAATAAAAATCTAAACAGTCAGTTAGGACGGGAAGGGGAGGAAAAGACTGTAGGGAAGACTGGGGGTCTGTGCAAATGGCTTACGTGAAGTAGAAACAGCAAGACAGACTCTTCCCAGGGATGACTTTGAATGACCCAAACTGACAAAGTCTAGGAGGTAGGATACTCTGGTTGTAAGGAACACAAACCAGTGCATAGTAGTTAAATACAAATGACAGGGCTGGCAAGGAATCAGCGAAGTGCCTGCCACACAAGCA
>LOJH01030110.1:1301-19684 GCA_001685095.1 Ellobius talpinus
GGAAGACAGCTCAGTGGAAAAGGAGGCCCGTGTGTAAGGAGTGTCTAAGGACAAGGACCTGAGGTCAAATCCTCAGCACTGATATAAAAGGCCAAACATGGATGGGTATTTCTCTAACTCCAGAATTAGAAGGTGGAGACAGGAGGATCCCAGGAGCTCACTGTCTAGCCATGAAAGCCAAAATGACATGACTCCAATTCAGTAAGAGACTGCCTCTCTGTCCATCTTTGGCCTCTGAATGCACATAAAATAAACACACAAAACCACATGATTTAACAGGAAAAATAAATAAAACTATCATCTGAAGAACCCCTCTCCCCCAAACTCTTTACATCTGGCCAGTAAGGGTCGCTTCTAAAATAAATATACTTGCCTTTCGGCTTCATATAGCTTTATCATAAAATAATTACCAATTAATACTTAAGCTCCAACTTAGTCTGTTAGGAAAAACACTAAGGCCTCTGGTTGAAGCAGCTTTCTATACACAAAGGCTAAAGCCAAATAAATCAAATGTAAAGCAGTTTTACTCCAGTCTTTCTGTGTCCATTTCAAAGCAGCCTGGCAGCAAGCACACAGTAACAGTACAAGAGCTACCTGCACACTTACGTCTGACAGAAACATCACAACGCGGACTAAAGCCCCCCACGAGCAGAGAAGACACCGCACCTTTAGGTAGAACTTGGAGATGTCGAAGAGCCTCTGGCTGCAGGCGGCGAAGCACTCATGGGCCTCGGTGATGCGCTGCTGCTTCAGCGTGTCCTTCACCACCTCCTTCAGCATCTGCAATAGAAAGGAACACACGGCTGACATGGCTCAAAACGGCTGCCACTATTTCAACAGGGTCTGATCATAAATGAACCGTGAATCATAGCATCATGTGCCTGCACTTAAGAGAAATACGGCTGTTTTGACAAAATGGTTGAGAAAGATGCCTGTAATATCTACATGGTCATCCCTATCACAGGATTCACGTTCGCGGGAAATGCCTAGAGTAACTGGGGAAAAGGACTGACATCATGACCCATGACCTGAAATCCGAATGTCAGTTATACATAGCTGAGAAATGTATACCTGGCAGGGAAATTTTCTTTATAAGAAAAATGTCAAACATAGAAAATAGAGAGGAAGCTTTTATAGTGTTCCCATTTGGATGTGCTGGCATGCCAGCTTTTATAACAGATAATCAATTTCTGTCTAATACACCCCACCTCGCTTTCTCATTATCTACCGTCCTTCCTGGCCACACTGAAAACTGGATTTAGGGCTTCACACATGCGAGGTAAGTAAGTGCTCCAGGGCTGAGCTCCAGCCTTCTTCATCTTTCTTGCATAGGATTACTATAAACTCTGGATGTTGTTTTATTCTTCAGCTGGGCATATGTTTTTAAGGACTCACATAATGGAAAGCGGGAAGTCTTTACCCGTGTGTGTTTCTGTGAGCGCGATTCCTTAACTTGCTTTGGTGGTTTTGATGCGCATGCGCTCTTCTGTCCTGCACCGGTCTTTGCGGTGACTTTGGAAGCCTCACGACGAGGAGCTGGAAGCACTGACACAGACTGCTCTGCCTGAGGCTTGCGGGACGTCCCCACATGACGGTAACGATTACTACTGCAACTTGTCTGAGAAAGCAGACAATCAGAACTTTCTGATTTCGAAAGTCTGTAAGGAGGGGCAAAGTAAAAATGAAAGGAATCAACAATGGAGTCTACTTTTTGCTTGAAATGTTACAAACATTTCCGTGCAAAGACAAAGTCGAGAAAAATCTCTTGCTAGTTTGCACTAAATAACTGACACCTAACAATGAAGCTGTTCCTTCAGTTCTGCAAATTAGTCACTGTGATAGTGTCGTCAACTTGACAGACTCTCGACTCTCCTGAGAGATGGCCTCTGAGCATGCCTGCGGGAGGTTATCACGAATGCACTGACTGCTGTGGACAGACTCATCTTAATGTTGGGGATGCGGGACTGCATCAGGGGGCTGAGCAGCACGGTGCATGCTTCCAGTTGTGGGTGTGATACATGCAACGGCTTCAAGCTTTTACCACTGTGACTTCGCCTGCCAGGAAGAACTGTAGACCTCAGCTGTGAGCTGGGGTAAGCCTTCCCTCCCTTACTTTGCCCTTCTCGGGGCACTTTACCAGAGTAACAGAGAAATAGCTAGGGCAGTAATTAAAACAGAAGGCAAGTGAAAACTAGCTCTGTAGCCAACATGGGAAGCAGCAGCAACCCGAGGACACCCTTCCATTTACCCACTTAACACCCTATTATGCACTCATATTTTCATTAAGGAATTTTAAGAAACCACAAATTTATAATTTTGCTCTGTGTTATAATATCTCAGCAACTATCTGCACAAAGTAGGTAATGAAAACAAATACAAATATAATAAGAAAATGGTTCTTATTTCAGTTTTTTTAAAACACTTCTATTGGCTTTCGCGATTTCTTGGAAATGTTTTCCTTTTCCAAAACAGGCAGCGGAATACTTTTCTCTCTGAGGATAAATCTTTTGAATGGTTTTGCTTTGCAACTTAATCGGACAGAAAAAATGCCATGAGCTAACAAAGTTCTCATAAAGATCATTCAGCTATTCCATAGCAGGAGATAGTATTCTCATATTTTCGCATGTTCAAAAAGACTTGAAAGCTTTATTTCTACATATTTTATAGTTAGTTTTAAAGGTTTAAATATAGCTAGAACTTACAGCGTATTTTATTTCAAGGGCCTAAATCTGACACATGGTCTAAAGATCTATAAATTCAGTATTTATTTTTAATCAACATCAAAATTCTAATATATTTGAACTATTTAGCTAGCAAAAAAAGTATCTTGAAAAGTTGCATAAAATATACTCACTATGTATGCATTAAAGCTTTACTTACATGTAACAAGTGGTTTATAAATGGGGACCCGTGGAGCCCCTTGCTTGAGGGCCAATGCCAGCAGGAGGCAGCGAAGGCACAGAGAGAGAGTCAAGAAATTCTACCTTTAAATACCACCTTCAACAGTGCCGCTGAGCCCTCCTTCCCCTACTGGTCTTGACTTATCAGCTTTATAGCCCCATTGTGCTCATGGACTGTGCACTGGCATAGAAAGTAACAGAGTTCTCTTTTTCCAAGTCATTTCTTTTTACACCTTACAAGCAAAACCAGCTAACCATTCAAATAAGCAAACTTCCTAGTATAAAGGAAGGAATCTAAAAACCTATACAGAGGGAAGCATTTAAAAAAAAATGAGGCAAATGCAAAAAGCGATCCTCCAGAGAATAAAACACTTCTCCGGAGAAGCCGCTTCTGCATACTTGACAGGTCACCTTTTCTGGTAGTGGCAACTCGGATCTTTAGATCTCCTTTTCAAACCAGAAACTTCAGTTCGGAGCTCGCTTTGTAGTGCTTCTCCGTCGGGGACACTCTGTGGCTCTGACAGAACTGCGGGGGATGGAAGAGGGCTCAGCACAGTGGGGACTGGAAAACTGTCTCTGGTGCAGGTGGTCTGGGTCTCATAACGAATAAGACGAGACTGCAGTTCAGAAAATCCCCCATCTCTTTCTAAAGCTTTCTGGTCATCTAAGCAGTATCTAAAATGAGGAGAGAGCATTAAAGTCAAACATCCAGGAGAACAATAGGACATTTTCCCCCCTTTCTAACAGAAAACTACAAGACAGTGACTTAAAAGTCCTTAGTTTCCTGAGAATTTTTGGAAGTTTGGCTGAATGGCCCACTTGCCCTGCAGCTCATCTTTTTTCAAGTCCGCTACACGACAGAAAGGTCCACAAATGTGAAGCCATCTGAGTCCTCTGGACTGGGCTTCTGTGGCAACAGATTAAGTTCATCCTTTGGACGATTTCCAAACTAGCACGGCTGCGGTTTTAATGCCTCTCAAAACTCTAGCCACCCCCTAACTTCTCCGCATGACTCCAGTGTAGCAGTGGGAAACGGACTCCTGCTGCAAAGGGCAAGTTTATTTTCAACACAAAGATTTATAGGCATGAAGGAATTCAAAACGGCCTCACCTGACAGCTCAGAACACTTTCAAGTTTTTGGTTTTTTTTCTGCAATTCACTCCTCACCTGATGGGCACACTTTCTTTCAAACACGTTGGTTGCCTATATATCTGGTTTCTGGTTAAACCTAATCCGGTGAATCAATGACGTATTAGCTGTGCAAAAGCTTCTGGACTCAATCTCCCATGCTGAGCACCACAGATAAACACACAGGGAGAGCATCGACGACCTTGCAAAGCTCTCCACTTCCTCCCCTCTCCTAACTGCATCGAGGAGCACAAATGGCCTCACCCAGGAGACTGACGAAGTAGAAACCGTTCAAACCTTTCTCTGCCGCCTGCCCTCTCCACCTAAAGAGTTCTAACGTGGTGCCTAACACCAGAATTCGTCTCTCACAGAACACATCACTCCTCAGATGCCTGACAGCCCAATGAGGAGTTCAGAACCTCATTTTTCAATCAGGACACATATTTGATTTCAAAGACTACAGACCATAGATTTATATGTATTTAAAACCTGGTTCCTTTACCCATTAGCTATGAGATTGGCTAAATTATTTTAAGCTGCTGTTCCCTGGCCTGCAGCAAAATGTGATTTGTAGTACTTACCAAAGGAGGTGCTATCAGGATTATTTGAGAGGTGTAATTGGGTCAGATTCTGAAACATGCCAATTAGCCACCAAATGTACAAGGCTGCCCCCATCATCATCAAATTTAATTTCTACCACAGCGAGTCTTACAACACACCAGTCACGTGTAGCTTAAGTAGCAGAATCAGAACTTACACTCGGTGAATGCGGAGCCTAACTGTAACCACTTGGTATAGTATCTCTTAGGTTAAGGTATAAGGTCATCACACTCTAGTCAACGCATGGTTGTATCTTACAAACTGCTGAAACACACACCTGGACTAACACGGTCAATGACTCTTTGACAAAGGGTTTAAAGGCAATTCTAAAAGAAAGAATACATAGACAGTGGAACAGAGGTCATGGTTAGGAGAGGGGGCAGTGCTGTCAGTCCAGGGGTCCAAAATGGCAGAGTTCTGTAGGGTGAATAAATCTAGAGATCTAATGTACAGAATGAGGATGACAATATGTGTTCTATTCTGAAAACTTGCTAACATTAGACTTTAAATGCTTATACATATGAAAAAAGAGCTAACTGTGTGGGATAATGGCTACGTTAACCATTGCACTCTGCACACACACACACACACACACACACACACACACTGTATTACGTATCCCACATATAGCTGGAATACAAAGCTGCTTAAGTGACTCTAACGTGTGGTGCAGACTGGAGGAGCTCTGGTTTAAACTACCTGAACTATAAGAAAACAGTTCTTATCCCAGAGGAACGACCAGGGAAGAGCAAGGCTAGGTCACAGATCTCCAGGCTTGCTTGTGTTTCTAGTCTGTGCCTAACTTATTTTTGAGTGATCAGCAGGAACCCTGAAGCTACTGACACTATCCTGGCATGGAAATAAAACATACAGGAAAGTTAAGAACCGTGAGTTTGTGTGAAGGCTCTGGAGAAGCACCATGTTAGCAGATTAGCTTGTGTATAGAACTGCGTGGAGAGAAACAGATCCTTTTGACTCTAAGGATATTTTTGTACTACAGTGTTCTGTTTCTAAGATGTGCACTTTTAACTGTCTCAAAATCCCAGGCACTCCCAACGCCCTTCAACTGAATTATGGACGTTGCACATGCTCCCTGCACTGCCATTAAAATGCCCTTTAAGACACTATGACTTGGTAAAAGGAGAGACACAGAATACAATATCTGATGTTAGGGAAATATTTATGGTTGGAAAAATGATTAATAGTTTCATATTTTCTACAAAAGAACAGCTAAATGTTTTATGGGTCCTGTGCTGGCTAGTTTTATGTCCACTTGACATAAGCTAAATCCCTCCACAAGATGGAACTGTAGGTAAGCCTATAGAGCATTTTCTTAATCACTGACTGATGCAGGAGGGCTCAGATCACTGTGGGTGGGGCCACCCTGGGCAGACTGCCCTCTGTTCTATAAGAAACCAGGGTGAACAAGCCACAAGGAGCAAGCCCTCTAAGTCCTAGCATCAGCTTCCGTCTCCTGGTGCCTGCCCTGTTTTAGTTCCTATCCTGACTTCCGTCAGTGATGGAGCATGGATACGGAAGCATAAATCAAATAAACTATTTCCTCCCCAGCTTGCTTTTGGTCATGGTGTTTCATTAGAGCAATCGTTAACCCAAACTAAGCCAGGTCTTAATAGAAAAAAAATACCCATAAGCTATTTTGTTTTGTGATTTACACAAAAATACATCTAGACAATGAAGAAAAGTTTCTCTGTAGTTTTAAACTACTCTGAAGCTTATTTCCGTGCCATTATCTATACTGAGCACCAGTATGTGCCCTCCCCCTATAAACTCAAGTGTAAGGTTATTAATGAAAATCCCAGAGTCAGGTATAGGGTACCTCCCTATGAACCACTGGTTAGGGAAGCTTCATAATGGGGAAGTGAAAAGTAGATAGTATAAAGATACATTATATGCATAAATATACACTGTAGGCACACATGAAATTATCAAAGAGTAAAGAAAAAAAGAAAAAAATTAAAGAAAGAAAAAGACACAACAACATAACAAACCCATGTTTCTGACTAAGGGAGGCCCTCTTTTACAGAATGGTTCCTTCTGTCTCAATGTTCACATCTTAATAAGCACAAATTTATAGTAGAGAAAAAGAACATAGCTCAATTTGTCAATAGACTAGGGAGATTACAGAGGGAAACTACTCTGTAATGAATGTGCTTCGTGATACTGTAAATAAAAGGCCATGAGGGTTTGGGCACTAATGCACAAATAGTCATTTAATAGTCTAATAAATGAACAGGAATAATAGCATTGTTTACAAATTCAGATGCACCATTAATCTTTTTCCTATATTAAATTAAAACAACAGGGACAAGAGGGAGCTGAAGCCCAAGATAAACACAACTGTATTACGGCACTTGTGGGGCAATGATCTACAACGCTCTCATACGAGAGACACTCCAGCCAGCTACTCAGTGAAACTATGATTGTGTACTCAAAGCAGTGCTTCTGTGAGCTCATGAGGCCAAGGAAGCCCAAACCACCTGTGTCCTGGGATATTCTGTCGGTGTAGCAAGGAAGATGATACTAGCACAGCTTTTCCTCAGCAGGGATACTTTGTGAGAATACAAAGAGAGCTTACTGCTTTCAACTCTCAGATGTGAATTACATGCAAAATATCTAGAACTCTTATTTAGGTTTCTTTAATAGATTAGGATCATTGCATATGCATGAATGAATATTAAATAAAATGTTAAAATAGAGTAGAAGGCTCTAAACCTATCAAATGGAATGAGAGAGACAGAATTCAATGGGCATAGTGTAAGGAACAGGATTAAATACAGATTTAAAAACCTGGGGTCAGCTGTGGTGGCACACACTTTTAAACCCAGCACGAAAGAGGCAGAGGCAGGTGGATCTCTGAGTTCAGGATCAGCCTTGTCTACTTAGCAAACAAGGCCAGTCAGCCCTATATAGTGAGACCTTCTCTCAAAACGAACAACAGCAGTTGGGGAGATAATTCAGTGGGCAAAAGTACTTGCTATGCATTCATAAGGACCTGAGTTCATATTCCCAGCACACATGTAAGAAGCTAAGTATGGCATTGTCTTAATTAGGGTTTCAATTGCTGTGACAAGACACTATGACCAGGGCAATTGTTACAAAGGAAAACATTTAACTGAGGTGGTGGCTTACAGTTCGGAGGTTTAGCTCATATCATCATGATGGGGAACAAGGTGGCGTGCAGGTGGACATGGTTCTGGCTACATCTTCATCAGAAGGCAACAGGAAGTGGACTGAGACACTGGGCGGTATCCTGAGCATAGGAAACCTCAAAGCCTGCCCTAACAGTGACACACTACCTCTAACAAGGCAACACCCACTCCAACAAAGCCACACCTCCAAATATTCTCTGAGAATGAAAGCTACCATAGGCAGTATATGCCTGTAACCCCAACTCCAGATGGGATGAAAACAAAACAAAACAAAAAAACAGGATTGCTCGGCATGGGAATGGCCATCAGCTTACGTGAAAATCATTGACTCTTGGTTCAGTTAGAGACCCTGAAGGGAATAAGGCAGAGAGCAATAGAGGAAGAGATTTTATGTCCTCAGGCCTCTACATATGCATCCACAGTCACATAACTGCATGCACACGCATGTGCATAAACACACACACACACTGAATAAATAAATGAAATGCAAATAAATAAAAAGACGCAAAACCAATAAGAAAAGGAGAGCTAAATCCTCATTTTTCATAGCAGAGAGTCAGTTTTGTATGGAGACATTAAAAACAACATTGCCAGAAGGTATTCTCTAGAAGTAAAGAAGTAAACACTAACGAAAACTGAAGTCAAATAAAACCAAGACTATGTTTCTGAAAGAGCAGGACTGGAGGTAGCGCCCACAAAGAAAAGACTGTGACATGAAAGTTGGGCGTGATCTCGGGCGTGGCAAAGTGTAAGTAGGGATGGAGGAGAAGGTATGGAGGAGCGAAGGAGGTAGAGGTGCTGCTAACCAAACTAGGGATGGCTGAAAAAACTATATAAAAACAGCTTTGTAAAATATGTAAAAAAAATTAATTTAAAAGGACTTTGAATGGGAAGTATCCTGCATGGGTGGATGCTGCTGCTTCCAGAAGACAAGGTTATTAATGAAAAATCCCAGAGCCAGATATAGGGTACCTCCCTATGAACCCTGGTTAGGGAGCTTCAGAACGGGGAAGTAAAATGTAGATGTTTATGAATATACATTGTATGCATGCATGAAATTATCAAAGAGTAAATTAAAAGAAAGAAAAAAATTAATAGCTGCAGAGCTCATAGATACCAGAAGAAACCCACTACTGTGGTTTTGCTAAATATGTGTGCTGTCGAACTGCTTTCTAAATGCTTATGCTTATACCCACAGATTAGTGTTGCTGCCAGCCCTGCTCAGAGAAGCCTCTGTCTTCTGTGGGCAGTGTTTAATACAGACTATAACTGGTCAAGTGCTGAGAGAAACCAACTGCTGAGTTCTCAGCCCCAAACTGCAGCTTGATTGCATATCCAGAACATCATGGAAATGGAAGCAGGAAAAATACAAAAGCTGGAGCCCGGGAGAAGAGCTGTGAACTGGGTCTTCTAGAGACAACATGGCCATTTGTGATTTATCAAGCCACAAAGCTGTGGCCCCTGGCACGAGAGTTGCATAAGATCGGACCTAGCAACATCCCATCATGGATTCAGGAGAGGTCCCACCCTCCCTAAGGAGCCACTGGCAGTAATGGTTGCTGGGGGTGTGGGGTCATTTTCTTCAGTGGTGTAGCCACTGGTAAGGTGCTCAAATAGCTGCTATAAATGCTTCTGTAAGCAATACTAATTAAACTTAGTGGTAAGAAAACACACAGAAAGGGAAGAGAGGGGCGGGGCCGTGGGAAGGGAGTTTGCTGAGGGAAAGGGATTAGAGGGAGTGAGAAAGAGATAAGAAGTGGGGAAAGGGAGGTGAATGCAATCAAACTACATTACACACAAGCATTAAATAGTCAAGTAATAAGTAAAAAGCTAACTGAAATGTTATAATGATGTATACATAATTAATATGTTTAAATTCAGAGCTCATCTCACTTACTAGTTTCTAAACAATTACAGTATATTTAGTGACCAGGGAACATTAATGTGACCCACAGAGAAAATACATATTAATAATGTTTGGAACACAGAGATTTTTGATAAAAATACCAAGTAACTAAAAAGATGTGGGTCCCTATCAATTTATGCCATTTTATTTCACTTACACTCCACACTCAAATCAAAAAGGTTGTAACAACAAAACACCAAAGTGTAAATAAACACTTACTCAATTCCGTGGTAATGGCATTCCGAGGCTTTTTCAAAAGGCAAGACCTGAAGTTTCCGAGGACTAAGTTCTGGTGTCAAAACAAAAGTTTTTTCCCTGAAATACAAAGGGTTTCATTTGTATTTAAGGTTTACTACATGAGAGAGAAAGGTAAAATTCCTAAGGAGACAAACCTGACTGCCTCCTCCACATATGAATGTTTTATGGTGTCCTGAGCAGTTTCTGTCAACTTGTCATGAGCTAGAGTCATTTGGGAAAAGGAAACCTCAAATGATAGAGTATCTCCATCAGATGGGGCATGATCTTGGGTAATGATTGATGTGGGAGGGTCCAGCTTACTGTCGGAGTACCACCCCCAGTGGGTCCCAGATTAAGAAAGCAGGCTGAGCAATCCATGGGGAACATGCCAGTTGGGAGCATTCCATGATTTCTGCTGCAGTTCCTGCTTCAAGAGTCCGCCCTGAGTTCCTTCACGATGTACTGTGTGATACAGAAGGGCAAGCCAAATAAACCCTTTCCTCCAAAGGTGCTTTCAGGCAGTAATTTATCCTAGCAACAGAAACCCTAACAAAGACATAAAGCATTAACATTTAGGTAGCTCGAAGCAGTGGTGTGAGGACCACCTGAGTTTGAGTCCAGTCTAGGCAAAAATTACAGCAAATTACATAGTGAGTTCAAGGCCAGTCCGGGATAAAGAATAAGATCCTGCTAGGTGGGAGGAGCTAAGGAATACCAGAAAGCCTAAGGAGGAAATGAAACAGGCTAGGGCTGTGTCCTTTGCCTCATCTGTTTTCTGTGCCTCCATTTTAAAATTTACAATGGGACTCACGGAACAAAATTTTTATGAGAATGAGTAAATCAAAAAGGAAAATGTTTTGTGGTATAAATTCAGGAAGCAACATTATCTCTAAAATGTATCACCCAGCCCTTGGTGAAGGAATTTGTGTTCAGTTAAAACACTATGAGAGAGGAATAAGGTTAACTTGAATCTTTGCTAACAAGAAAAGTGCTTACTTCTTACTGTAACTCAGAGTGTAGTCAGCCTGCCACTGACGTTGAGAATCAGTGGCTTTACAAGGATCAGAAGGTCTAGAGACTTAAGTGACGAATTCAGTTCTTCTGAAGTATGTTTCAATCAGCAGGCCTTTAGAACTAATCTTATATTGAGCTATCATAAACTATTAATGCTCGAGTCCTTCCACAACCAAACCTGTAGGACCACGGTGACTGTGGAGAAGAAAGAGGCTGCTGCAATCAGAGTAAGGTCACTGCTTATCCTGCCACGGGCCTCCCTTCCCTCATGAGTTAGTAGGACCCACTGGTCTAAAGGCCTCAGTCACAGTCCTGAAACTCGAATCAAACTCAGATCTAGCTACATGGAAACGGGGAAAGTCTGAAGCAGCACTGGGTCTTCACATAGTGAAGCCGAGGCCTGAATACAGAGCTGGGAACAGGTGCACTAATGGAAAGGCAGGCAAATCCAGAGAACCAGACAATACACCTACCCACCCCACCCCACTCCTGACCTTGTAAGAAGAGCTGTCCTTCTGCCACCAAAGATTACATTCAGAACTACATTATTACATTTAAATGTCAAACATTGCCAATTAATGAATAAAGAACCCTCATATGCTAATATCTCTAAGGTGTTCCACAAAAAGTATCATTAGTAAATTGCAATGGCCTCATTATTTTGATGAGGGACCCTTCGAATGAATAATCTGTAAAACAGGACTTAAGTACTTAGCATTTTACTCTTCTGTTCATCATTTCTTATTTCAATCCTTCCCAGTGCGTTATTTTTATTTAATTATCACTCGTCTCAGTTTTTCTAAAAGAAATGTGATGAATATGTTTTTGTTAATGTTCTTATTTCCTTGGTTTATGTGAGGAGCAAGGCTTTCCTTTGTGTAATGGAACAGCAACTGGGTGGTGCCTTGACAGGCAAGAGCAGCCAGGTCAGCTCAGCTTTCCACATTCATATTAAGTCAGTGGTTCTCAAACTTCTTAATGTCGTGACCCTTTAATATAGTTCCTCATGCTGTGCTGACCCCAACCATAAAATTATTCGCATTGCTACCTCATAACTGTAATTTAGCTACTGTTCTGGGTTTTCTGATGGTCTTAGGTGATCCCTGTGAAAGGGTCCAGAGGGGTCGTGACCCTCAGGTTGAGAACCACTATGTTAAGTGAAGCCACAGTAATAATGATGCCCTTCTTTCCTAATGCCAAAGAACCATTCAGTTTTCTAAGAGCTAGGTAAAGTGCATGTGCCCCTAGTCTCAGCATTTGGGAGGCAGAGGCAGGAGGATTGCAAGACCAAGGTCAAGTTCGACCATATTGCAAGTTTGTGGTCAGCCTAAGTTGCAGAATGAGCTAATGTCAAAATGAAAACATGTAAATTTCACAGAAAATTTTAAGTTAGCAACATCTCTCCTACTCTGTAATTGAAAGCCACTTTTGCAGTCGAAGGGCATGGCTGAGGTAGGCCACCAGGGCTGGATCAGTACATTGATTTCTGTCATTGGAACTAATTATCTGAAAGGACTGCTGATTCCACCAATGAGAGTAAAGACCATTACCCAAATTCTCTGGTCAAATTACACACGCTTTATTTTCTGCCAGACAGGGCCGTCCCCCTGAAGCAGGGTGAGAAAACATCTCTGAGCATAGGAGACAGTAGGACTTACATAGTCCCCAAAACTGCCAGGCTAGGGAGTTTCCAAGGGTTTTTGGTTATGTAGGAACTTAGCAGAACATTTCCAAACTATTTGACAAAATATCTTATCTTATCAGGGACATGTCAAATTCCAGAAAATGGGTCAAGGCCTGTTCAGATCCAAGTTTTACAAAAAACAGGAATGAACTTCTTCTGACCTTGAAATAATATGGCTTCTAATCTTAAAATGGAGTCGGGCTGGTCCATTAAGGACCACAGCGTGACGACCAGAGAGGAGATGAGCAGCTGTGTGAGGCCTGCTTCCGGAGTTCACACTAAAGGGGTTCTCAACCTCTCAAAGCCACAAGAAAGCAAAGGACCCAAAGTTATGCCAGTTTTATGTCACTGGCAGCATTAGGTCGTTATGACCCCACTCATACAGCCCTCCGCTGTCTGCGATGCTCTGCCCTTTCTCTCCAGTAACATGCACAGAAGACAACAATTCTCTGACTCTATTTTTGAAATAACAAAAACCCATTCCAAAATTTACCTTTAAGATAAATATTTATCAGAGTTCATTCAAAACTAGCTTGGTAGAAGGGATTGGAGTAAGATAAAGGGCCTTTATGGTCCTTTAGAAGGTTTTTTAAATGATGGGTTAACAATGAAAACGAAATTTGGAGCGTAAGCAAATTATGAAAGCATCACAAGAAATTGATGCTACAATTTTATTTACGTGTAGCCAATGCCAGCAGCAGCCAGCATTTGTTAACTAGCAACTGAGTGTGCACTGTCTCAGAAGTCAATTGAGTATAAATTATTTATGCAGATGCTGAGTTCATACTTGGTAATGTCATAGCTTCATAACAGCCTTTCTTTCTCATCTCCTTCAGTAGGAAGGATATGACTTTGGCCATTAGTCATAACTGACAATCATCGTGCCAAGTGGTGGCAAAATCAAAACTAAACAGCAATGCAGAAGAGAGAAATTTAAAAAAAAAGCTTGCAAATCAAAGCCTAACTTCTTACAATGAATTTCCAGGCCTGGAAGACAGGTTGGCAGATAAAGGCGCTAGCAAAGCAACCCTACATCACCTGAGCTCAACACCTGGGACACATGCAAAGGTGGCAGGAGAGAACTGACTCCAAAAAGTTGTCTTCAGAGCTGCACGTGCCCATCTTGGCACACCTGTGATCACCCCCCACACATATATACACATTACACACACTCAGAATAAGGATAAATGAAACAAAGGCAAGAAAAAAACTAAATGTATTTCCCCACACAAAGCAGAAGCCCTTGCCCCTGACTTCTACGGGAGATGTACTGAGCTACCTTCATCATCTTTGTTTTCTTCAAATTCAAGGTCACACAACAGAAGGACATTTGGTGACTGAAGAAGTGCTGCTGTTAAGGCGAGTGATAAACAGTGCGGGAAAACCTGGGGATTCTGCCTCAGCTCAGAGCATCAATTAACTACATGGGGAAAAACACAATGTTATTTTTAAATGACTTTTAGAAATTAGTTGCAAATTATAGGTCTATAACTCACCCCCTTTGAATCTGTAATGGCTGTAGATCTCCAACTGGTAATCCATCCGAGGTGAAATATTTCAGCAGTTCCTTAGCATCCAATAATGTGATTGAGTCCCGGGGACCCTCTTTATGGCCCAGCAACTGTTCAGATGAACGAGGTAATGAACCAGTTCTGGGAAAATAATTTGTATAGTTTCATTAAAGGTACATTCAAATCCACCATAGGCAGGAAACGACGATGAGAGCAAAATCCATTACAAATACGAAAAGAAAAGTCAGGAATTACACATCTACAGAAAACTAATTACAGACTCTTTAATTGTGAACTAGATTTTAAATAATCTGCAGGTCACACGGAAACTTGCAGCTTCTGTTTTAATCATCCTACTACAGAAACTATCATGATTATATTCTTTATTGAAAATAACACATTAACTATTCAGTAGTACACGATTACCAATTCTATAAAATTTAAACTGAAAACTCACAATATAAATTTCGGAGGCCAAGAACTGAATGTTACAATTTTCTCTAAATTTAAAAGATTACTTAAAGTGTGGCCATGAAATGAGACTGTAATGGAAATTCTCTCCAAGGTCTCCTCGAGTCATGCTTACAACATCATGAGTACACACTGAATTATTATTCCATCTGAAAGACATGCAGGACTTCACATTTTCGAAACAATTTTTACCTACAATATGTTCTTAATCTTCACAAATTTCCATGGGGAAAAAATGGAATAGGTCTTATAGTAAAACAAAGTAACACCTAACAAGTACTTTATAAAATGCAACAAGCAACCATGCCTAAAAACAGCCATTGTTCCTATTCTTTGAGGTAGAGGCTGCAACACAGCATCAGTTACACTGCAGGTGGTGGGTAACACAGAGGACAAAATAGCTCAAAACTGAGACTGACTCCAGTAAGGGCCACCTCTGTCTTTGTCACTCCATAAACCAGACAACCACACAGCAAGTTACTAAATAAATGAGTAAATAAATAAATAAGTAAATGGATGAACATGCTCTCATCTCAGGAAATAGGAACCGCTTCATTAGGTTCTGGACCGCTCACTGCTCTACCGCCATAGCATAAATAAAAATCACTATGTCACCATGAATTTAATCACTCAACTCCAAAGCAATTTAAAATGTTAACTTTTTTATATTCATTGATTTAGTCTGTGTATGCACACGCGTGTGTATATGTGTGTGTGCGTGTGTGTGTGCGTGTGTGTGTGTGTGTGTGTGTAAGTCCAAGGATAACCTGTGGAAGTCAGTGCTCTCCTCCCACCAAGTGGGCTGTGGGGATTAAATTCAATCCCTCAGGCTCCACAACAAATACCTTTCTTTGTCCCCTGAGCCACTGTGCCAGCCCAACTTGATTATATATTACATATTACAAAAATTACATCAACATTTTTATGAATAACTCTATGATTAAAATACTGGCATTAAGTTTTAGACCTGTGTCTCTTANNTGAATAACTCTATGATTAAAATACTGGCATTAAGTTTTAGACCTGTGTCTCTTATGCTAAGGACCATCACACGCAGGCATATCCATTTCCCATGTCTAGTCCTATTATTGTTAAATGGGATAGAAGTCTAATAAAATTAGTCTAGCAAGAGAACATGTGAACATTTTCTCAGAATTTCATACTCTGGGTGGGCAGGAACTGCACTGTGAGTTTAATTTAATTTCTATGGAGCTTCTTTAATAGTATCTTACAATGCTCCTTAATCAGTACTAATCACAACCGCATTACAGCCTGGATG
Organism: Ellobius talpinus; assembly: GCA_001685095.1. Taxonomy (NCBI): domain Eukaryota; kingdom Metazoa; phylum Chordata; class Mammalia; order Rodentia; family Cricetidae; genus Ellobius; species Ellobius talpinus. The sequence goes on from LOJH01030110.1 coordinate 17,202, forward strand.
CAGTGGGAAATGNTGAATAACTCTATGATTAAAATACTGGCATTAAGTTTTAGACCTGTGTCTCTTACGCTAAGGACCATCACACGCAGGCATATCCATTTCCCATGTCTAGTCCTATGATTGTTAAATGGGATAGAAGTCTAATAAAATTAGTCTAGCAAGAGAACACGTGAACATTTTCTCAGAATTTCATACTCTGGGTGGGCAGGAACTGCCCTGTGAGTTTAATTTAATTTCTATGGAGCTTCTTTAATAGTATCTTACAATGTTCCTTAATCAGTACTAATCACAACCGCATTACAGCCTGGATGCAGTGGGAAATGTATGATTTGCATTTATATAGAATCCAAACACAAGCATTTCAAAGCAGCTTTTAAAAGCCCAATTTGTGATGAATTGCTCTACCAAGATCCGTCTCAGCTTAGAAAATAACACTGGCAACTAAGCTTTAAACTTCTGCATGCATTCTTTAATAACATTACTGACCACTTACTTTACAAATATCACTGTAATATAGTGAACAGGGTTCACTCTGACTTGCGAACCCACAATCGCGGCTCACAGTTTACTACACAGGTCTGACTCCCAGCAGAAGCCAGGATGTAAGGGTGGAAGGAGATACAGAAAACACATTTTACAGAAGCTGTAACATCGCCCTTAGTGATTAGAAAAGGAACATAACACCAAGCTGTAGCGTTTATAAAGGACTCAAGAAAGAAAGGTGATGCTTGACTCAAACTTTGAGTGTCTAACACACTTCTGGTTCAAGACAAACTAAGCACACACATTAAACTCTCTGCTCAAACTGAAATCACAACGCTGAAGTTCCTGAGAGTAAACCCACAGTAGGGTTAAGAACAAGAATAGAACAGGGGCGCAGAGGTCAGAGAATTTCAAGAGAAGGCAAGCTACAGCAAGCACTTCAATGCCAACTAGGGAGAAACCTCACCAAGAGACTATGTCTGTTTCCCTTTCCAGGAAGCCACAGATTCAGGGCAAGAGTGGCAAAGCGCACAAATCGAGAGTGATTAAGAGTTCCAATACAAATACTACCTGCTTACAGCCCACCCTTCCCTGTGCTAGTCAACCATCCTGACGATACAGGAGCCGGGCCACTGTTTGCATGTCTGGACCACCCCTACCTGTGCTAGTCACCCATCCTGATGATACGGGAGGCATGACACTGTTTACATGTCGGGGTACTTGTTTTCTTTTGATTATCTCTCCATAAAAAGGAGCTCAAATGAAAGAGAAACGTCAGGGAGCTTGTACTCCACTATCCTGCAATTACACACTGAGTGACCACTATGCACCAAAGCCAAAGACCAAAGGTAACCCTATCAGCTGGGTACCCACTTCTGTCTCTGAGAGTACCTACTTCCTATGTGGACAAACATGGCTAAAAACAAGTGACTCCACTTCATTTTACACGGCCCTGTATGGTTCACCTTATATATTCACATGTGTGTGCTGGTGAACTTTTTGTTAACTCTGCACAAGCTAGGCTCATGTGGGAAGAGGAGGCCTCACCTGAAAAACTCGCTCCATCAGACTGGCCTGCAGGTAAATCTGTGGGTCATTTTCTTGATTAACAATTGCCATGAGAAGGCCCCACCCACTCTGGGCAGGTGGTTCTGGGCTATGTAAGAAAGCAAGCTGAGCAAGCAAGGGAAACGCCATGGGAAGGAGCATCCTCCACGGCCCCTTTCCATTCTTGACTCCAGGTTCCTGCGCTGCTTGAGTTTCTGTTTTGACTTCCCTCAGTGATGGATTGTGTTTGGGATATGTAAGTCAAATAAACACTTTGTTCCCCAAGTTGTTTTTAGCCAGTATTTTATCACAGCAATAAAAAAGGAAAGTAAGCATGTATGTTGATGGAAGATGTCTATAAAGCTAGACAGACATTACTCACGAGTTAGGCACACTTGGAAGGTAGCAAGATAAAGAAAAGGAAAACATCTTTCCCTCTTAATCAATACACTACTCTACTGATTACCTACTTATTAAAGAAAGCACCTATTTTTTTATTTGCAATGAAATTACAAGCTACTGAAATATTAATTAAAATATTAAGTGTATTCATTTGAAAATACTGAACATGCATTTTTAAAAACTCCAATATTACCTCATTTTTTGTTTAGCTTTTTCAAAAGTTTCTAAGTTCTGAAGAACATGTCTTTCTGGCCATTCCAGAGGATTGGTTTCCATTAGACTTGAAGAATAAGGTTCCACTGTCCTGGCATCTAAAGAAAGCAAAATATACACCAGCAATGAAAAAAAAACAATAACACAATGAATGCTCTATGTAACATAACAGTAAAGCTCACTTGGGGTGTCCTTGGTGATACCCGTCCGGAATCCTAGCATTAGGGAGGCTGGGGCAGGAAGATCAGAATTGGAGGCTAGCAGAGGCTTATAGTGCGTTCAAGGCCAAGCTGGGCTAAGTAGTGAGACTGGCGATGGATGGATGGATGGATGGATGG
>LOJH01030112.1:2679-17572 GCA_001685095.1 Ellobius talpinus
AGGACTAGGCTCCCAGAGTCCGGTGCCTGCCTGCGTTGCACACTCACCACCCCAAGACTGAGGTCCTCTGCGCTGGGCGCTGGCACTGCGCAGCCCCAGTGGGCCTCAAGCGTAAACAGAAGCAGCAGCGGCAGCAGCCTGGGCCCACGGCTTGGAGGGCCAGGTCCCCAGGGGCATCCAGGTCCCCGCGGGCGGGGTGGCAAGGATCCCCGTGCCCGCCACAGCCTATTCCTAGCCTACTGGGCTCAATGCCTGCTCAGCTCTGCTCAGCTGGAGTGAGCTGCATGCCCGCCCGCCTCCGGGGCAGGGCCATGCTAATGTATGCTAATAAGACATCACCCCGCCCACTCCCTTAAAGGGGCCCCCCTCACGGGCGGGACCGGATAATCCGCACCGAGGGTTTGCCCTCTTTGAGAGCTGGAGCTCCGCTCTAGGTAGGGGAGCGGGGAAACTAGGGTGCGAGAGTTCAAGATCCCCGGCAGCGCCCCCTGGTCTTCTGCTAGAGCTCCCGGTCCAGTTCCAGGTCACTCAGGACCTGGAAGACCGTCGCAGCGCGCATGATGGGCGCACGGGGGAGCCCGCGGGCTACAGAGTCCTGGGGCGAGAGGGAGTGAGCACCCCGATGCGGAGGGAACGGAGGTGGGGGGAGGGGATTAGTGTGATTCCGACGAGCGTAGGAGGGAATGTGGGATGGGATGGGTGAGCGTGGGTGGGAGTGGGGGCGTAGGATGGGAGGGGCTGAGGCCGAGAGCACACCTGAGTCCTGCAAGGAGCACGGAGCGCAGAGCAGTTTTGTTATCCTGCTGCGCCAGGAAGCACCTGGCTTCTGCTGCTGAGTGTCTGCGGCAGGTGTGAGAAAGGAGAATTTGTGTTTTGAGGTGCGGGGAGTGAATCCCCAAAGCTGCCGGCGGCCTGGACCGGCTCTCTCTCCCTGAGCCGCGACCGAATGGAAGGCTATGAATAGCTCACATTAGCTGGAATCTGGCATCCGCTCAGCACTTTACATAAAAAATTTTCTTTCTCACAACCCTTAAGAGATGGAAACCATACTTCTCAATTTGTACACAAAGAAACTGAGAAAATAACTCTTAAGCAGGTGACAATGTGCAGAGCGACAGAGTGGAAACTGGCTGGGTTAGGGGACAGGGTTCAACCCCTCCTCCGCCCCCCAGTTCAACTTCTTATCACCTTGGGATGCAGCTGGATCTAATCTCCCATCCATCGGTCTCTCTTTACTGTTGGTGTTGTTAGGATTACAGTCTGTTGTTTGCATAGGGAAACGGAGGTGCAGGTGATGCCCCTGAAGGGGAGGGTGGCTCCCTGCATCACAAGCAAAGCTCCCTCCCCCAAGTCCTAGCTGTGGGACTTGGACTATGCAGTCCCTGTTGCTCTCAGGGTCTGGGTGGTTTGGGGAGAGGTTTAGATTCTGCACTTACTTCAGCACTGTGTAGTGACAGCTGGAGACGGGTCACCTTTTCCAGTACAGGGGTGTGTGTGTGTGTGTGTGTGTGTGTGTGTGTGTGTGTGTGTGTTGGGGTTTAGGACCTTAATGTGAGAAAGCCGGTGGCCCAGAGGGTACCCAACCCAGCCCCAGCCATCCAGCAACAAGACAGTAACATCTTGGGGTGCTTCGCTATGGGGAACAGACAGACTCCATACCAGTCCATATCAGCCTATGGAATGGTGCTGTCCACATTTAAAAGTGGGTCTTCCTCTATCTCAGTTAACCTAATCTGGGTAATCCCTTAAAGGCGTGCCCAGAGGCTATCCTAATCTAGCTAATCTCTCGCAGGTGTGCTGGGAGACTTCTTTCCTAGGTGATTATAGATCCTGTCAAGTTTACAATATTAACACGTGACATTAACATCACATGGCATTAGAAGAAAACTTGGTCCCTATCGAGAAGCTTTGTGCTCACCTGGTAGATGAGAAGAGGGAGACTGACTGTAGGTAGCATTTGTAGACACTCTCTGTGAGATCGGCTGCAAAGCTCCAGACCTCCTGTTCTGTCTAACCAAGGTCTCTGGCCTCCCGTGCATGGCATCCCCATGAGGGAATGAACCTTGGAAAAATACAGCAGCTTCAGCCATGGGTGTCTCTAGAGGTCCTGGCTTCAGAGTCTGTCCCTGACTCTGCTAACTCCACCTGGTACCTTCTCCCAAGGTGCAGTCCTTTGCCTGTCTGGCTCTGCGAGTTCTTCCAGGGCTCCTATCATATGGCAAATGTCCACTTGGCATTATAGACATGCTCTTAGTTGGACAGGAATCTTTTTGGTTTAGGACTCTGTCCTGCTTCAGCCTCCTGAATGCTGGGATTTTGGGCGTATGCTCCCATGCCTGGCTTGGATAGGCGGTGTTTGCAGGTATGTTTGGGTTAAAGACCTTGAGATGAGCTCACTGGGGATTGTCCAGGGGGCCTCAATCCACTGTCAAATGTTTTGATAAAAGCAGGGGAAGCTGGGCATGGTAACAGGGGTTTGAAATCCCAGCACTTGGGGAAGCAGAGGCAGGAGGATAGTAAACTCCAGGCCAACTTGGCCTACAGTTTCAAAAGTGTATTAAAAAAAAAAGCAAACAAGAGGACAGAGGAGAAGCCATAGGAAAACTGACCACATAACCAGGGAGGAAGAGGGTGTACTGTGGCCACAAATAGCAACATCAGGATTATGGTACCACTTGGAGCAGGAGATAGGCTGACTCTTCTTTGAGTCAGGGAAGGAGCTGTCTGCCTATGGCTGTTTATAACCAGCGAGTCTGTGGTCCTTTGCCCTAGACCCTAGGCACTTCCTACTCAGTCTCTACATCCGTTCTGGCCTCCGACAGGAAGACTGAATCAGAAAGTCAGGCCCTTCTTCCCAAAGACGAGTGAGATGGCACCACCCACATCACGCTCTGGAAGACAAATCCAAGCTCCTCTTCCCAGCCTGTGGCATCTTGCTCTGTTCTGACTTCACCCTGCCTGTTTCCACCTGCTTCCCTCATCTGGTAGTGGCTCTGACCTCCTCCAGTGGCTCCCAGATGCTGAAGGACCTTTGCATGGGTTCTCTGTGTGGGGTGGTCTTGCCTTACGATTCTTTGCCTCAGATCTCTGCAGACGATTCGATTCTTGCTTCATCTCTAAAAAGCATCCCTTGCCCCTGGCACCCGCTCACTTAGCACCATCTCATTCGCACGCACGGCAGCTCTCCCCCTCTGCCATCTGTTGGAGCCTCCTCTGTTCACTGCTTGCTTCCCGGAGGCGTCAGCCCAGAGGGCAGAGATATCTGCTATCACCGGCTCCTGCTCTGGGTAAGGTGGGGATGGGTTCAGTAGGCAGTGAACCTTCAAGTGGACCCGGCTCAAGTCAGTGTGCCCTTTTGCCCATCTTCAGGCACGTGAGGGTGGGAGTCTGGTGACGCCATTGTCAGCACCCAGCTGGCCACTCCTCTGCTTTGACAGGAATTATGCTAGTCCGTCTGGGTGCTGCCAGATCTGAGCTCCGGAGTTCCCAAGGCTTAGGGGCTTGACTGGCAGACCCAGAGGCTTAGAGCTTCTGAGAGCCGGGTGGCCTATTGCTCCAGGCTTTAGATGCCAGAGACTCAAGAGTCTCAGCCTGGAGGCTTATTGCTCTGGGCTTTAACCACTAGTGGTCTTGACACTTGGCAGCTGATGTAGGTAGCTTCCAGCGGTAGTGAGCAGCGGGCACCATCTCCAAGTGCTGCAGTTTGTGAGAAAGGTGTTGGGACTTCAGCTTTCTGGTAGCTGATTTTGCCGAGCTTAGGCCTTGCCTGTTGGGGATCTTTGGCGCTGGAGGTGTCACAGCACTCCAGGATTCTCCCAGCCTCGGCTCTCCAACCCCTCCCCTTCTCCCAGCTTCTGCTGTCCTGCCTTTGCCTCTGCTGGCCCGCTTCCTGTGGTTCTGCCCTGGCTAGCCTTTGGAGCCTCACGTGTATGTAAGATGAAAACTTGTGGGAGTCAGTTTTCTCCTTCCAGAGTGCGGGTTCTGGGGAATTAAACTCAGGTTGTCAGCCTTGTGTGAGTGTGCCTTTATTTGCCAAGCTATCTTGTTGGCCCAACATTTTTTCCCCTTTAGACAGGATTTCTCTATGTAACAACTCTGACTGTCCTGGAACTCGAGTTTGTAGATCAGTCTGACCTTGAATTCACAGAGATCTGCCTGCCCCTGTAGCCTGAGTGCTGAAATTAAAGGCATTTGCCACCATGCCTGGCATTTTTTTTAAAAAAAGATTTATATTTATTTTATGTGTGTGTGTGATCCTGTGTGAATTTATGTGAACCATGAGCATGCAGATCTCTGAGGAGGCCACAAGAGGGTGTCTGATTTCTTGGGACTTGGAGTTACATGTGGTTTGAGCTACCACATGGGTGCTAAGAACTGAACCTGCACCATGCTGTTGATCCACTGAGGCTCAGCATCAGTCCCAGCCATAAATCCCCCATTCCCCCACCCACCAAGGTTTTAAATATTTATGTGTGTGCATGTGTTGCCTGCATATATGTCTGTGTATCAGTGTGTTCTGTTGCCTGAAGAGCTCAGAAGAAGGCATCAAATCCCCTGAAACTAGTTATGAATAGTTGGGAGTCACCCTATGAGTGCTGGGAATCAAATCCAGGCTCTCTGCAAGAGCAACTGCCCTTATCCACTGAGCTCTCTCTCTCCAGTCTCCCAACCAAGGTTTTTAACCTTGTTGAGTGATTTAAAATGGACTCTCCAGCCTCTGGCATTGGCCATCCTGTCTCTATGGACTTGCTGTCCCCAGGGTCCTTCCTCATGCTCCTGAGACACTGCAGGATTTGTCTTTCTGTGGCTGGCTTGTTTCATTGAGCAAGTCAAGGTCCAGCTACACTGTGACCTGTGTCAAGGTTCCTCTTTTTTTTCCCCTAAGGCCAAATAAGCCGGGTGGTGGTGCTTGCCTTTAATCCCAGCCTTTTGGAAGCAGAGCAGGCAGAGCTCCGATTTTGAGGCCAGCCTGGACTACAGAGCAAGTTTCAGGACAGCCAGGGCTACACAGACAAACCCTGTCTAGAAAAACAAAAACAAGGTAAAAGGAAAGGCTGAATAATATTCCACTGTCCACAGGGACCGTATCCATGTGGCTGTGGGTGCACATGTGGGTTGTGCCTACCCTTTCTATTTGTACTATGCCCCTTCATTTTCTTGGTATCTCCTTGGCAGCGTCTTTTATCCTTGGGTGCCCTGCAAGTTTCCCCCGTTGTTTCTGGTCCCGGGCCCCATTCTGCCTCCCCCATCCTTCTGGCTGTCGTGCGTCCCTACTGTCCCAGCACTGGCCTCAGCTTGATCTCACACTGGCTTCCTGGACATTGCTGGTAATAAGAAAGCAGGCCTTCCAACCCATTGGCCAACTCTGATGCCTTGCCTCCCTCCCCTACCGCCCAGATACCCGGTAGACAGTGCTCTCCACTTGGAACTGTGGCCCATCCCATCCACATGTCTTAACATGTTATTCCAGAGCTACTCATGCTGAACAATAACTAGAAAGAAATTTTCTTGCCCTCTTACCTTCATTAAAGTCAACATATAAATGCTGCCTTTCCAAGTGTTCTGTCCTCCCAGTTACAGAGATCCTGCTGTAGAGGAAATAACCGAGTATCAATCCTAAGACGTTCTGGAAATCAGCTTTTAAGTTCAATCATGGGAGCCCTGAGGCAAAATGATGTCCACCAGGCACATTGCCAACAGTACCACGCCTGCCTCATTGGTGTGGAACTGAGGCTGTGTGTCTCAGCGAAGCCACACTACCATCCTCCCTACCGTGCTCAGGAAGCCTAGGTTGTGAGCAGGCCGGGTGGCTCTGTTCCGCCTACTACATGGGTGTGGGGTTGTGCTTCTGCCTCATGAAGTCAGAGCACTGGCCTTCTTGCTTGACAGCCTTGGAATGCGCAGTTTGTGTTCATGTGCTTTATGGTTTTTTTACAATAAGATTCTAAACTTAGACTATTTAGAGTCATAGAAATATTGTGGAGACAGAATAGTGTATTCTGGGCGTTGTCACCGACTTGTACCACAGCCACTTATACCGCCACTGCTAGTGGGCACTTAAGGGCCCTTCCATGAGATTTAACCAATAGTGGTGTATGCCTGTAATCCCAGCGCTTGGGGGATTAGAGGCAGGTGGATCAGGTGTTCAAGGCCAGCCTCAGCCACAAAGCAAATTTTAGATCAGCCTGAACTATGTGAGAAAATTACAAGATTTAACAAACAAACGAGTTTCCACTCATGTCACCTGTCTGAAGGTTTCATCCAAGCAGGACATGACGTTTAGTGACTGCCTTTCCTTGGCAGTGCAAGACTTACTTTGGGGGAACCGTCTGGTACAGTGTTGCTAACTCAGACTTGGCTATTTTTCTCACCACCAACCCAGCACTCCTCTGAGGTGCACTGCCATGTCTGAGTTTGCCAAAAAAAAAAAAAGTCATGGCAGAACTTATATTCCATTAGGCAAGAATCTGTGACTCAGCAGGTGGTAGCATATGCCTTTAATCCTGGTAGTTGGGAGCAAGAGGCAGGTGGATCTCTGAGTTCAGGCTAGTCTGGTCTGTAGAGGAAGTAAGTTCAAAGACAGCTAGGGATACACAGAGAAACCCTGTCTCAGAAAGAAAAAAAAAGTGACTTACCTTGGAGGACGGTGGCCTTGACCACCTGGTCAGGGTGTTTGTGTCTCTGCTCTGTGATGTTCACCTGGGTCCATCCCTCAGAAAGGAGTTACTGCTGCAAGGGGGTTTGCGTGGGGGGGCACTGCCTGCAGGGGTGCAGGAGCAGTTCCCAGGTGGTCCCACACGAGTCTGCTGCATAGTGATGTTGTAGCTGTCTTAAACATGCTCAGTGATGTTCACAGGGTGACAAAGTGATATGTGATGTGCGACTGGGTTTGAGGGCCATCGGCCCCCTGGCTGTGAGCTGCCCTGAGGGACGAGCGCCCCCCATTTGTCTCTTTCCCATTTACTTTGCTGTCGTCTGTTATGGGCATCAGCATGGATTCACAGAGATGGACTCACGCTGGAATCTAATGCGGTGTTAATTATGTTGCTCTGCTTGTGAAGGCTCTTCAGGTAAGGCCCGCCCACCTGAGGTGTCAGTCACTTTGGGCACTTCTGAATGTGGCTTCCACCATACCCTTCCTGCCCAGTCCTGGCCATCATTAGGAAAAGGACACAGGGACTACATTGAGCGCTGGATGTTAATGCTGTTGAGGGTTCAGAGCTGGGTTTCTCTTACCCTCACCTCCAGCACATCACTTTCTCTCTCCCTCCTTCCCTCCCCTCTGCCTGTGTCACTTTTGCCTCCTCCCCTTCAGTTCAAGACCTGCCCATTGTTCTGCATGCCTTTTGAATGCTTTCATGGCTAATGGAGTGTGCTGGACGCTGGCCTTCCACTGCCCTCGTGGGGCTGAGGCGGGCACAAATCTGAGGCTGCTGTGTTTTTCTGTGGGAGATGTGCCCAGCTGGGGCTGTTAAAACCAAGCAGAGGCCATGAGCAGTAGTACAGCGAGGCCTCCTCTCGATACAGGAGCCCTTGGCTGCCAGGTGTTGTGTTCTGGGGGCTGGAGCTTTGCATGCAGATGAGAGAGGCGTCCTCTGAAGCTGAAGGCAGCTCCGGAGGTTCTGTGGCCTAGGGTGTAGCAGCTATTCCATTTGTTTGTTTCTTCTTCATATATTTTTGAGTTGGGAAGGATGTTGTACCCCAAAGGGAACCTGGGGTCATTCCAGGTCATTACGGGCATGGTCCTGGCCTCATCACCATGGGATCTGTGCTGGGCAGGACCCAGGCTTCTGTTCTGCTGTGAGATGTGGGTTGAACGGGGAGCCCTCCAAATGCTTTCTCAAATCTTCTGCTTCTGATGTTCATGTTTCCCTAAACTGCCCTCACTGAACAGCTTATGAGCCTGTAATTAAAGCAACTTTTCACACTGCTGAAATGAGATGGTGCAAGCTGTCCTTCAGGGGACCTTTGCACAGTCTAAGATGATGGAAACCTCGGTGGATACGGGGGAAGCTGGAGACACAGGCCCATTGACCCAACCTAGGGCCTGGCCAAGTGTGTAATCACCAGCCCTCATATTATGGGGTGCAGTGAGCCCTGGGTGTCTATACCTAGCCTCCTTGCACTTTCTTGTGGAATAGCACCTCATTTCCTCTCAGGCTGAATGTCCTCACTGGACACAGGGTGGTGCTTGCTGCACCCATGGAAAGTCATTCTCTGAACCTGAATCGCAAACAACTGGCTGCCAGGGTCTGGCAGGGCCACCAATATGTATACTCTCTTGGGGAGTGGGAGATGGCTTCACCCTGGGGATAGCCAGCAGCTTATAGCCATGAAAACCTAGATCAGATCCTCACAGATAAGATCAGAAAGGAGGTGTTTGGGTAAGGGACAGCTTTGTCCTCAAAAGGGCTTTGCCTAGCTTGAGGTTTGTTTACAAAGGAGGCCACCTGGGGTCCTGCTCAAGTTAAGTATAACAAACACAACCCACAGGTTCCCAAGTGCTCTCTTGAACTTAGGCAGTACCCTAGGGTTCCTGGACGTCTCAAAACAGATATTGTGAAGTTCCTCATTCCGTCATGAGCTGACAGAACCACACACAGAGTTCCAAAAGAAGAGCAGCAGTTATTAGCACCCACTGGTGCCTCCCATGACAGACAGGCACATCCATATCAGAGATGAGATTCGTGTTGCTCTTGCTGTGGACTCCCAGCTGACACCATCCCCACTGACACAGCAGTGTAAGGGGAATGCCCTTGAGCACCAAGAAACAAGACAGGGAGGGACTAGCACAGACTAGCACTGAGCAGCAGCCTGGACACCAACACAGAATCCAGAGCAAGGCTCAGTAGTACACAGCCAGCAAGCAGTTCGTGCAAGAGCAACACAAATGCTTCCAGTTTTGAAAAACATATAAATTATTTTAATTTTTGTACATATGTGTTTGATCTGCATATATGTACCATGTGTGTGCCTGGTGCCTGTGGAGGCCAGAGACCTAAGACTGGAATTACAGACAGCTGGGAGCTGCCATATGGGTGCTGGGAATCAAACCTGAGACCTTTGGAAGAACGACCAGAGTTCTTAACCACTGAACTCTCTAACTTCTCCCCACACTTTTTTTTTTTTGGACACAGGTTCCCACTGTGCAGCCCTGGCTGGTCTGAAATTATACAGACCAGGCTGGCCACTTCATTTTATTGATCACTAAAAAAAATAAATTAGAAGGTGGCATACACCTGGCAACTTGGGATGTGAAAGGAGGATCAGGGAGTTCAAAGTCATCTTTGACTACACAGTGAGTTTGAGGCAAAAACATACAGTAAGTAAATATAAAAAAATTCTACAAACACGTAAAATCCTTTAAAAAGTTAAAAAAGTTCAAGGCCAGCTTGTCTACATAGCAAGACCCTGTCAACTCCCAACAAACAACAAACAAAACACGCAGGCCCCGTACGTCCATCTGAGTTACCATAGGAGTCTAGAATCACGAGGGTGGCAGTGTCTGTCACATGTGGCCAGCACTTTCAGGTGTGGTGTGTGATGTTTCCTGAGGTCTGGGCTGTGGACAGGGAGGAGTGGCCCGGTGAGAACCAGAGACTCAGATTAGGTATGCTCAGTGTCACGAGTCCTCTGAGGACGTTAGCACAGCAGTTTTTATAAAGTCCCCATTCGTAGCTGAGGCCACTGGGGACGGAGACAGGGGTCCCACACTGACATAACCTGACATACACGAGGGAAGCACAGGGTGGCCACCAGGCTGGTGAGGACGACAAGGCATACCCGACACAGGTGTGGGGTGGGGGAGCCCAGTCGGTGCCTAGAAGGCAGGTGGTGGTTCTGTCTGCTCAGGAGCGCTTGCTGGGCCATCTGGGGGCCATGTCTCACTGACACCCATTTTCTAGGTCCACCAACTCCATCATCTGCCCTGCCCACACCAGCTTCTGGGGGCTATGAGTGTCCTGAAGGAAGCATCAGGACTTGAGTGGGGACCACTGCAAGGAGGGAAGGAGCCCATTTCTGGTCAGGCACAAGGCAGGACCTGCAAGGGAAGTCCACCTAGCACAGAATAGTCTGAGCATACTCGAGTGTCAGGATGGAAGCAGGGCTCTGGCCTCAGCCTATGCCAGCATGTCTCCATTTCTGATGTGAGGACCCTGTATGCTGTGCATGTGAGTACTGTGAGAGCAAAGGCCTCCTGAAGGGAGGGATACACAAACCTGCAACTTCACGGGGCAGTCGAGAGCCATGTCAGGATGACCCTGGGACTGGCTGGTCTGGCAGAGGACACAGAGGACCCAGGTGGGACATCTCAGAGCATCCCTTTCCTCAGCCAGGGAGAAGCCACCACTGGAGGGAAGACCCATTTCCCCACAGGCTGACACACGTTAAGTGGCAGAAAACCAAAAGCAGGAGCCACCCTGGCTGCTAGCTAGAAAAGGTGTTTCCTCCCGCTTTATTTGATAATACATTTTCACAGAAACATGATATATTTACAAATATACAGGTAAGAGACTGCTGGTCAAAAATTTGAAACTGAAAATATCACCAAAAATTTACAAAAGCCACCGACCGACCCAGGAAGTCGGGCTGGAGAGCCTGGAGGGCTGTGTGTAGGTCGGCACGGAGCTTGCAGCTCAGCTTCTGGCTGGGCTGTGGCTGCTCTGAGCCACAGCCAGGGCCACAGCTGCACACGATGCTCTGCTTGGGGCTGGCTCCGTGGCTGCCATCTCAGGATGCACTGGTCTGCAAGTTTTTTGAAGCTGCGAGCATTGCTCTTACTTTGGCCATGAGATCCTGTGTAGGGAAACATGGAGAGCATTTCAGTCTATTAACTCGACTTGTGAAGAGGTCGTGGTTTGAGGACAAGCGGCAGAGTTTCCAGCATCCTAGCTGTGAACCCGTACCAGCTACACAGGGACCAAAGTAACCCTCTGTCTTGTCACAAACCTCCCATAGCTGTGACCCCACGAGGCCTGGGGGTACAAGTAGGGCCCAGGATGTGTCAGTCACCTGTGGAAGACTTGGGCTCTACAGCATAGCAACCCTAGAAGGACATGAACTTCCTGTGGAAGACGAGGATCCCCAGGAAGTGATTCCTCCCCCTTCCCTGCCTCATGGGCTCGCTCTTAGTGCTTGACTGTGGCAGGGCCCAAACCACTGAGTCAGTAACTGGGTCAGTACTGGAGACAAGGTGTGAGAAGGAAAATTATCAGAAAACAAAAATTGGGCCCCGATTATAAAAGCTGAAAGGAGAGGGGCCTCCCATCTTACCTGAGTTATTTTGCTCTGCACAGAGGAAACGATTGCTGAGGAGATCTGGCCATCTTTTTCCTGAGAAACCCCCCTAATGCAGAGGAAAGAGCGGAGGCTCAGACACACTCAAGAATCTGAAGGCTGGTTCCCATGCCCTATACTCTCAAACTAACTTGAAAGTAGCAACAAGCTTAGGAACACACCATGTGTGCATGAGGGGCAGGGGCTGTGCTGGGTGCCTTCCTCTACTGCTTGTGACTCTTGTGAGACAGAGTTTCTCACTATTGTTCATGGGTTGGACGCTGGATCCTCCCACCTCCACCTCAGCCTGCTGGGCCTGCAGGTGCATGCTGCTGTGCCCTCCTCTTCACATGGATGCAGGGATCAACTTCAGGTCCATGTTTGTGCTAATAAGTACTTTATCCACTGAGCCATCTTCCCATGCCAGGAACATGCATTTTTATACCCACTTCATAAAAAGAACCTAACTTACATTTTAACACCATTACATAAATGCTTGTAAAGAGGAAGCTAACAAAGGCAGTACCTGTCAGGTAGGCCAGTAGGATCAGAACCACAGCCCAAGTGATTCCTAGTTCACAAATAAAGCTTCTGTGGATGTGGACATCACCCTTGTCCTTGTGGCCGGGGTTTCCTACACTCACTTCGGGATGGCCCCCGTCAGATGCAGAGCCCTTAGGTGAACTGTGTTCCTCACAGAGTGGCCATGAACCTGTCTGAACTGAGTATGCCCTGTTCGTGCTTATGGAAGCTCCTACCAAGAACACACACTTTAACCTCACATAGCCAGCCCTAGACTCAGGATTCCCTAGACTTCTAGGCCTGATTGTTTGGTAGATGCAATTCCAGCATGGATAGCCTCCTGAGAGCATTAGTCACTGAGACCCACTAAGTCTTGTATGGTACCTCAGGTGCTCTTTTACTCATGGAAGGAATCTGAATGTCTGATAAGGCAAGGATTCAGAGGAGGTGCACCCACACGCTCCTGTCTGAGGTCACCCACTTCAGGTCACTTGGTATCCCCTATTCCTAGAGAAGCAATGGGGGCGGGAGTGGCTCCACTGAGGCACTCACAGCCAGTGCTGGCCAGGTCTCACTTGCCTCCCCTTGTTTTTTTCCTGGGAGAGCCGCCCGGAGGTCATGGTTACCTGGAGCGTTCCTGGGAAGAACCTCGGCTCTCCACAGGAGAGATGCTGGCCGAGTGTGCTGAGTGCGCTGAGGGACGCTGTGCTGCCTGTTTGCTTGGGGATGTTGACTGGGAGCGGGCTTTGGCCTTGGTGCGCGACCGTGATCTCCGCTTCTTCTTCTTCTCATGGGGACTTCTGAAAGGGAAGTGTTCTTGTCAGGGAATGCAGCATGACAAGAGGGCAGTCTGAACTTGTTTATTTCAAGGGCCCCTCCAGTGGGGTTTTTTTTTGTTCTTTTATATTATAGGCTGGCTTTGAACTCATTCTATTTACATTATATATAGAAGATATTATAGGCTGGCTTTGAACTCATTCTGTTTATATTACATATAGAAGATATTATAGGCTGGCTTTGAACTCATTCTGTTTATATTATATAGAAGATATTATGGGCTGGCTTTGAACTCATTCTGCTTATATTACATATAGAAAATGTTATAGGCGGGCTTTGAACTCTGTAGCTGAGGATGAACTTAAACTCCCCATCTCCTTCCTCCACCTCCCAAGCTCTGGAATTAGAGGATGCACCACCAGGACTGGGCTGTGTAATACCTGCAAATTGAATGCAGGGTGTCGTGCATGCTTTAGACAGCTGTAATCCTTCAGTCAATTGAGCCTGTATATCCACAGGGTACTGAGCTTTAAAAGAACCATCCAGAATCCAGCCTCTCCATAGGGTAAGCTTAGACCTGGGGAAATGTCTGGCATTTAATGTACAATGAACAATCTATTTGCATTGAAAATACCAAGATAACTACCAAGGGCAGCCTGTAGGAAAGTCTATACTGCTTTCTCATTCATGCCAAAAGATAGGGAATTATCAGCCAAATCCTGCATCTACCCCTTCGTGGATAATTCAGGAGGAGGCAGCCTGGGTGTGCTCTGCTCTGCATGTCTGCTGCACCCAGTGTCAGCTGAGCTCTGACCTGTGCCCTGCTTCCACCACCAGTCCCAGCAGGTCCCACCCCTGAAGGCTCTGGCATTGCCTCACTGTTTCTATCATGTACAGATGTAGGCACACACACAAACACACGTGGGAAGACTGTGAGGACACATACTTGGTAAAATGCAGTGTCTCCTCTCAGATCCATTCCCTACATACAGGACAGGGCCACTGCTAGCCTGCACTCCACCTCCCACTAAGCCTGTCGTGAGATGCTTTGAAGCTCTATCACTGACTCCTATTGTCTTTCCTCCCTCCTGGGCTGCAGGACACTGCCAGACAGCTCACTGCTTGGCTCTATCTTTCAAAGTGTACCCACTTTAATGGGAACATTGGTAACTCACTGTCGCCCTTTTCTCTTTTGCAGTCACCAGGGACCCAGCTCTCAGGCATTTGGTTTTCACAGAGACACAAAGGCCCTTCCTAATCTGGCCTAGCCTCCCGTCCTCCAGGAAGGCAAAGGTATGGAGGTCTGAGGATGACTCTGTGGATAGTTCTTCTCTTCTTCCATGTTTTCATGAGTCTTGGGGCTCACAGCCAGGCCCTAAGGCTTGCACAGTAAAGCACCTTTACTTGCTGAGCTGTCTCACCAGCCCTGATTTAATTTTCAAGCTTTTGCTGGAGCAAAGCAGTGTGCTCACTTCTCAACTTGCTGAGGTGCACTTTGCAACTGGGTCCTCCGTGCTGTTGCTGAGTGACCAAAGCAACATTGTGGCCCGCTGTTCTGGAACATTCCCTCAGTGTACTTTTCAGCCTATGCCATTGTCCACACTCAGCTTCATAGGAACCAACACTCACATCACTGTATGGGTCTCAGCAGTACTTCCAAGTCCCCTGTAAACCTGGGCATGCCCCTACATGTTCTTATATTAACAGTAGCACTGTCTGGGTGCAGTTGGTAACCTCACACTTCCTTGCTTCTGTGGCCAAACATCCCCAGTGCACTCTGGGGGAGAAAAGCGATGGTGAAGTACAGCAGGTGCGCCTATAACCTTGTAAGAAACGAAGCTGTTTCTAGACGGCAGCCTCAGCTGTGAGGACTGGCTGGTGAGCACCCTCGCCTGACCACACTAAGTGAGGCCAGTGAGCAAGAAGGAGAAACTTGCTGGGGCTCCCTTACTCCGGACTGCTGATGTTCAGTATCCTTCTTGAGTGTACCCTGCTAATGTGTTTCTCTGTGAAGTCGGTGGCCTCCGGTGTTGACATGCACTACAGAGACGGGCATCATGGGTGTCTTTTTCACTGGGAGAACAACTGCTCGGTCTCCTAATTGCCCCTGGAAGCAGGCTTTGACTTTAGTGATACTGACTGTATTACGCTTTCCTCCCATTGGTAGGGTCTTCTTTGTGGGTGTGTGTGTATGCACACGTGGGAAGACAACCTAAGGGGCTCGCTTGCCTGTTTCCCCGGTACTGGTATTACGAGCACGTACCACATGTCTGGCTTTTTGTGTGGCTCCAGTGGATGGAACACCTACCTACCTACC
>LOJH01030113.1:4833-17212 GCA_001685095.1 Ellobius talpinus
ATCTATCTATCTATCTATCTATCTATCTATCTATCTATCATCTGTCTATCTGTCATCTATCTATGTATCATGTATCTATCTGCCCATTGTCTATATCTATCAATCATCTACCATGTATCTATCTATCTATCAATGAACTATCTTCTATCTTTCATATACACACATACAAACAACACAATAAATACATTTTAAAAAGATAAAAAGAAAATATCAAAGAATTTTCCTCAAAGAATAAGGATATCAACATCTTACCTTTCTGTGGGTGGTCGGGAGACACCACAGTTTAAATAATGTGATATTTTGTGTAAAACAAAGCTTCAAAATGAATGGAAGTCAATATGAAATAAATTTAGTCTAATTCTAAAGACTAGAAATGAAGGAAACAGGGAAAAATAATCACCTTTTACCTGAAAGAAAAGAAGTTTCATCAAATTCCTCCTGTATGCATGATTTGGATAAGGGTCTGAAACAGCGGTGGGGAGGTGATGGTCTATGCCTGCCGCAGATGACCTGGATTAGAAATTTGGCTCTGTCCTGCCTACAAGTGTTCTTACTGCATGTTTTCTGTTTACGCATTCTTCGTTTCTTTAGACAAACAAGTCAAGTTGAAAGTACAATGTCTTTATATGAATTGATAACTCAGCTGAAAGGGGTTTTGATACCTTGAGGCAATCAATAATCACTTGTTTAAATAGATATAAATGTTTTAGGGAAAACACTACAATATAAATGCAAACAGATTTTAAATCCAACTGCATATGGTGCCAGTGGTTGCATTTATTCTTGTCCTTGTCACGGCTAAAAATCATCCAAAGATAATATCAAAACATTACAGCTCTTAGCACTCAGGTTCAAATCAACCAGAAGATGCAATCGCCCAAAGGTGATGATGTTCCTAGTAGCTGAATCAGGACCATCTAAGGAAAGTTAGGAGAGCCACCTACAGGACACCAGTGTAGTAGAGTCTACAAGGGACCTTCACTGGACCCATTTACTGATGAGTGCAGAAGTACTTTGATATTTTTACATCCTATAAGACTATCAATCACAGTGGCCAGATCGCCCCAAATATGCCTAACATAAGCACAAAAGATAGAAGTCAATAGAGGAGCATCCTGAAGCAAACTCAATAGACATTACTGCAAGCTTTGGCCATACTATAATTAAAACACGTCACTGATGCCTATGACATGGTATGCTTTTAAAAATACCATCTGAAAGAACCCAAAATTAAAATACGCATTAGTACAAAACTACAGTCCTAGACCAAGGCAACCATGCATGGCTGGCATGAAGTTTAGCATTCTTCTCCTTTTGGGGATCCTTCCCAAAGTAATGGACTGTTCACTAACATAACACCAGGGCACCAGTCTGCAGCCAGCCCTCTTGCAGGCAAGTGGAACACAGCAGAGAGCTTTTTTGCAGTCAAGGTGTTAAAGAATTAGTTCTGTGTTGGTTTCACCGGATTCTGTTTTTAACCACAGCATATTTAATTACAAAGGGCTCACAATTAAAATATGCCTAGAGAGGAAAAACCAAAAGCAAGCATTGTAGTCCTTGCTGCTAAACACCTCCATTGGTGCTGATAGGCCTTTGCTGCACACAGGAAACATTGCCATACTCATGGATTCCCTCCTCTAGGTCAGGAGTCACGCTTTTCCCTTATGAGGACCTTTTTTTAACGCGCAGGAAAAAAAATCCTACATATATCCACATCACACCCAAAAGTTGCTCTTTTAAAATCTAATTGCAAACACTGAAAAACCAAAAGCTAATATGATGGGGATGCTTCAAAGGGCACTATATTTTATCCAGCTCTGTTGGACATTCACATGTTGAAATGCACTGGCTCTTCTATGCACCAGGTGAATGATTCTTCATTTGACAAACCGAGTCAGAACTCTCCACCTTTTGCAGCAACCACAACTTTTTCCCGACAGTGAAACATATCCCACAGCACCTCTAGTGTGGGCTCTTAGAAGTAACCGAATTTCACTAATCCTCTGCTTCCTTCTTCAGATGGAATACTTGATCTAGTAGCTATGGCATGCTCCTTTTAAAACACCAGCTGGAAAAAGAACATCTATGTTACCTTTCTGAGGCTCAGAGAACATCATAGAAGAGAAGACTGAAGAGATGTAAGAGTCACAGTTTGGGGAAACTGTGGGCATCTCTCCTGGACAGGACCATGACATTGCACTCAGGAGCTTGCTGCAAATGTGATTGCCAGCACAACACACACACACGGTGTGGATAAGAGATGGGCTGTGGTTAATACATAATGCCCTACTCATCACTGAGAGACTATGGGCAATTAATGGGTGTCGAGAGAGGGGGTGACACTTTTTCGGTGGAATAGCCATTGATTTGTTCTGCGCACTCCACGAAAGAACTCTGGACCCAAGCTCAGGAATGCAACCCCAATTAAACTCAATGTGTCAAAACCAAAGATATCAAAGTAGAGTGGCCTTAGTAGGTGAGATAGAAGAATGAACCAGCATAATAGTGGGTGAAAACTCTGTATACATATGCAAAATTGCCAAAGAATGAAAAACAAAATTGAAAGATATCTCCAATGGATTATTGGGAACAACTGGCTGGCCATCTTGCTAGCCGTGACTGTTTTCCTATGGAAAGACAATCAACAGATTAATTTCAGTGGATGAGCTTGAAAGCAGAAAATGTGAAGTTGTTTAAGTTGTTTTAAGTTGGAGAAAGGGTGCCAGTGATCTGAAATCTGCTAACCCACAGACAATCAGACTCATGAGAGTAAATGTGTAGAATTAAGTCATACCTAAAAGTCCTCCCACATTCACAGGTTTGATGTGTTAATTATCACTTAGGTATTAATCCCGTTAAGAACTCTAAATTAAGGACTCATGGTATAGCTAGGAAGCTGCCTGGTGCTAAAATGATTGTGGCTGTCTTTTAAAGTTATATGCTGGGAAATAATACCACCTTGTGAAAACATGAAGACTTACGTTAAATTCATACTCAGAACTGTAGAAATGTATGACGCCCATGGAAGTGGTTTGGGATAGTGTGATGCCCTTCTGTTGTGCAAGGCTCCACCCTCTGTGCCTCTGAAGCCTGGTCGCTGACTGTACTGCTCTCTTCTCCCCACACCAACAGGTAGAGTTGACACTGCTTAGAATGCTTTAATCTGTTTATCGTAATCATGCACTTAATATATCGTATCATTTGTCATTTTGACTGGAAGCTGAATAGGACCAGTCAACTATTCTCCATCATTCTATTCAAGCCTTTCAATCAAAGTTATTACATTAATGCCTAATCTTTACAAAGATGTGCAGAACATCAAAATTACAGTTTGGGAAAGATGTTTTTTTTTCTTTAAAAGAATTGTATTACTCTAGCTTCAACTTCTGAAGTACAATTAAAATGGGTTGACAGACTGAAAATTGTTCAGACACTCCTCTTCCATTAACTTCCATCCGAGCTTTTCACTCTGTCTGCTTAGTCAATGATTTAAAGACAAACTTCATTTTGCAGATACAATAAAAAAGAATTATTCCTTCAGAACTAAGACTTGCAACAAGTAGACAAAGTTCTCACCATCTTTTCTAAAGAAGAGCAATCTACCAGCATCGTTTTCCTTCCATCCTTCTCTTCCTCTTGAAAGGCAAGCTCAGCAGAGAACAGAATTGCACATCTAATCATCAACTTATTAATGCCAGTCCTCAAAACAGCAGTCTGTGTTTACATGGTTTTTATGGTCAGTAATTATTTCCTATCTGTCTAGCCTTTCAAGTTTTTAACAAGCAACAAATTGGATGAAAAAACAATGGAACCAGATTAAGAAATATTGCAAAGATCATTTTTCAAGTATCAATTTAATTATTGAGGTAAATATTGTGTGGGTCCATTATGTTTCCAACCTCACAATAGACCAAGGAAGTCCACCATCAGCAGGCAGCACTCTTCAGGAAATCACACTGCCCAGCCCTTGGGAAGCCTGCAGAACCCTGAAAGGTCTGCAGGTATTCAGTGTTTCTGAGTCTGTCTGTGAGAACACGCAAGGCTTCTCCACATCTTCTAAACCAACAGGTACCCTCACAATCCTTCAGAAGCATCTGTGTAAGTTGTCACATGACCAGAAAAAATCTTTATAATTCTTTTTCACTTAAGTTTGCACGAAAAAGTTGCCAGCACTCAGCTTCCAGCAAGTAGGTGTAAAGTACAACGACCAGGGAAAATAGAAGCCAATCTGGAGGGCTCCTCGCCCTCCTGTTGTTCATCTACCCCAGAGACAACAGGGACCTTACCACAGTAAGTTTTCAAAGGAGGCTTCTGTTAGTGATAACACTGAGTTGGTTTTTTTTTTAAAGGGAATGCATCAAAGGAAAGCCTCAAGACAGAAACTTTATATAACATTTAACCCACAAAGACCGGAGCAAGCACTCACCGTTGGACAGGTTCTTGATTTGGTTAGTAGAATCCTTCAATGGCTCCCAGAAAGCCTTAACTGAGTATTGTCAAGAGTTGGGGCAGGGGCCTTCGTTGTAGACCATCTCCTCCCAATTACCCAGCAATCCCAGATTGCTTTTTGATATGCCAGAGGAAATACATCTCTCAGACACCCAAAGAAAGCCTCGCAAAGGAAACTCCAGGCATACACAATGCACAGACACACACACACACACACACATCACAGGTTGGTTTGTGTGACCCCTAACTGCATGGACTACCCCTCTGATAATAAAGTACACAAGATATGGTGAGAAAACATCAGGCAGGTGCTTCTATAAGAAGGCCACATACACCAGAGTAAATGCACCTGAAGATGGAAAGTAGCCGATCACCAGCAGACCTCCCCAGCAATAAAAATAGCGCCAGGAACCCTGGTGGCTTTCTGCACAGAGTGGCAAAGTCTCCTAACATCACTGAAACTCCACTTACTGAACAGAATTGAATCACAAGAGCTCTTAAAGGATGTTCACTCTTTAAGAATTCCAGAAGAAAAAAAGTACCATTAGATGGCATGCCTGCCTCTATAAATGTGTGTGTGTGTGTGTGTGTGTGTGTGTGTGTGTAAAAATAGAGTCAGGGAATGCTTACAGCCTCTGGACCCAACACACACACACACACACACACACACACACACGCATACACACAAATTCACTCCAAGCTTTTCAACTTCAAGACTCGTTGTATGGGGACATCAGAAAGCTGAGGTTTCATTTCCCCATTCAAATAACTTTAATAGTATGTCGAACATGCAAGATGCAAGGTGGGAGTAGTGGGAGCAAGCATGCTTCTCCTCCTCCTTGCCTCCCACTCTGATATGCTGGACCTGTTTTTTTCCCTCAAAAAGCAATGTGGCTTCATGCAGGACCTATGGGCTCCCCTCGCCCCACAGGGACCACGGACATGTAAAAACTGCTGGTATGGCCTTCTGTGTCTGCACTGATAAATCAGAGAACGCCGGCAAAACTTCTTGGCTAGCTCAGGTATCCTCTCCGATCCCTGGGTACCCACGCGCAGATTTCTCAGTTCGGGCTACCCAAAGGGGGCCCTTCAGTCGATCAGTTTAAAAACCCCACAGAACTCCCTGCACTGGGATCCAAAAGCTCCAAGGCTCCCCGCACAGGATGGGGAACCCGAGGCTCCCTTCATCAGTTCCCCCACAAAGCAGGCTGGAGATTCATGCTTTCTCAATCCAGTTGCCTGAGACCCATGCCCAAGTCGCGTGTGGTGTTCCTGCCTGCCCTCTGGCTTAGAGGGTCCAAGCATGCTGCACCCTGGCAGCTAACCCTGCAGCCTAGAGCCAAGGTTTAGGTTCCAAGTTCCCGCGTCTGCCTGGGAGAAGGGACAAGGGAGGCTGCCTGGCTAGGAAAGTCTGTGCAGAAGGCGCCCCCCTAGTCGGGGCAGCTGTCTCCTCCATCCCGGCTGACCAACCAAGGGAACCCGCGGCATCAGTCCCCGCCAGCTTCGGGCACAGCGCGGCCGCACTCACCAGCCTTGCCCGAGCCGCAGCTGCAGCCTCTGGGAGCTGCCAAGCTCCGAGCTTCCCCAGTGAAGATGGTGGTGTGTGTCGGGAGACCACCCATTCCAGCGTCTGGCAACCCGGCGGCGACTCTGGCTGCTCAGCACTGAAGCTGGAGGAAGAGGAGGACAAGGAGGAGGAGGAAGGAACGGCGCAGTCGGACGCCATCTGCTGTACACCTCTGCGCATCCATTGGCTGTCTGGTGCGTCCCCGGGAGCCGCGGGGCGCCGGGCCGCGGGGAGCCACCTTGCGCCTAGCCTCCCGCAGCAGCTTCTCCGGGTGCCCCTCCCTCACCCCTTTTCCTCCTCCCTCATCTCTCCTCTGGTCCCTCCTCCCCTTCTCCAGGTTAGTGCACCCTTCAGACCCCAGGGCTCTTCAACCAGCTCCCCTGAGCGAGCAACCTGAGGTGCAACTGGCCTCGACCCCGTGGGCTCATCTGCAACCCTCGATGCAACTGTTTTCCCAACTCTAAAGCTTTCTGGGGTGCAGGTGCTGGTTGGATGAGAGAGATGCCACAGCTGGGTTGAGCACCTGATGAGTGCTGCAGGGAACCACTCTGAGCCTTAGGGTGGGCACAGAGGATATCCAAGGAAAGATGGGTAGAAAGAGGAAAAGGGGTGGGGTTGCTCTTGGCACACTTTCCTGCAGGCAGTCACTGATCCAACCCCTCAAGCTTTCCCAAGACTCTGAGTTCCTCCCACTGACAACAGAAAAAGACAAAGATCCCAGCAGGGTGTGTAGGAGAGGCATACTGGGGATGCCCCACCGGGAACCACTCCCCGTACTAAGGCATCAGACTCCCCAGAGGCTGTCGCTGCTGCAAATCTATCATATACCTTGAACAAGACTTAGCTCTGGGACCTGTGGTTTACAGGAGATTCTTGGTCCTGGAGGGAGTGTGCAGGAGGTGAGGTGTGGTGTGGGAAGTTCACCTAGGTAGGGATGCCAGAGGCAGCAAGGAACTGGAGAGTCCTAGCCCACCCAGGTGAGGCAGGCAGGAAAGCAGCCCAGACAGCTCTGAGGCAGGCGAGAAACAGAGCTTCAGCTCTGAAGGTCCTTTGCCTACTCCAACACTTGTTCCAAACCTTCCTGGTTTCTGACAGCTTTGATCCAGAGAACTTCTTAAGCTTGTTCAGAGAGATGAGGTTGCTTCAAAAGGAGAAAAGCAAGGGGGATAGGGGGGAGTCAAGACTACCTATTGCCAATTACTGGGTATTTTGCTTGTCTTAGCTCTTTAAAAGTGTGAGCACAGAGACAGTGGGGGAATGTATCCTTCTTATTTTATCCAGGGCCTGGGACACCATGGGTGTCTAAAAGGAAGCAAAAATAATAATGATAAAATTAAAGCTTGATGTCATAGCACAAATTAAAGAGACAGAGTAGCTAGGATCTGCCACAGGGGGACAAACAAATCAAAAGAATGTAAGTGCCATTGTAAGTGGAAACGTGAATATTTTGGTGAGCAGCTTGCTGTGGGACAGGTTCTGAAAGCTAGAAGCATTAGCACTGAAAAGCAGCAATTGCTGTTGTCCTGGTGAGCGCTGTGCTCACATCTGGGGTTATGCCTCTTTCTCTAGATCATTGTCTTAAAAATACATCAGCTGCCATCCAGATCTCTAAATATCTCCCCAAACCCAAGACCACACAATTTGTTATCCCCAAGTGGTAAACAATGCCAAGGAGAAATGTGTCCATTATATTTTATTGTAATCTCGATATATATACAGATCAATAGCCAATGGGTTTCATTTAAGTAACTTGAGAAACAGCCAGAGACAAACGTGTCTGCTTTCCTGAAGTGTTCCACCACTGCTGCCCAGCTTTCAAGCTTCCCAGAATCCATGCTGCATCTTCAGGCCCGGTCACTGGCTCACACACTCCAATCACAAAGCTTGGCTTCCCAAGCTTTCTTGAATGAACCATCAAAGATGACTTTAGAGTATGCCATTCATGGATATCTTGGTACACCCCACATCGGCTTGTATATTTTGCTTTAGGCTGGCGATTTGATTTGAACCTGCATTCTAAATTAAATAATCAAGCTCCTTCTCACTAATTCCATCCATGACCTCAGCAACCACTTGTGATGCTCATAAAAATATTTGAATTCCATTTAAGACCCAGCTTTCCTCCTCTGTCTCTCCTATTTGGTCTCCGGGTGTTCAGATCTAGAAATATAGATAATACCTATATCCCAATTATATCCTGTGCCTTGGGCTTCATTCTCTGTGTGTGCATGCATGCACACACACATGCACAAGGTATATATGTGTGTGTGCGTGGTTTATGAGTATATGTGCTCATATGTGTTTACATGTGTGTGTGCATGTGTGTGAGCATGCATGTGGAGGTCAGAGGTCAACAACAGGCTCCTCTTTTACCACTTTCCACCTTACTTTTTGAAAGACAAGGACTCCCACTGAAGCAGGGGCTCACTAATACAGCTGTGTACTGGGTTAGCCACTGAGTTGCTTCTGTCTGACCAGCTGCTTGATTACAGGCATACATCACTGCTCCTAGCTTTTCGGGTGGGTACTGAGGATCAGAACTCAGGTTCTCACGCTTGTGATACAAATAGTGTACTCACTGAACCATCTTCCCAGCCTCTGTATTTCTGTTCCCTAAAAGAAAAGAAAAACAATTCGAAAGAATGAAGTCCAAGTGAGTTCTAAATACAATAGACCCGTGAGTATTAAACATCATCCCTTCTCTCTCCTGTCAGCCAGAGGATAGTCGCTGCTCTTTAAGGCATCATGCTGACCATAGTATTTTAGGAAAGTCATAGTGTAAGATGACAGAATTTTACCTGGCATTGTATAATAATGTGCATAAATCTAGTAAAAGGAAAATGCAGACCAAAAATTCCTTCTAACCTCATCCTTCCACTGCTAGCCCCAAAGCCCTGGTTTATGTTCAAATGGGATTTAGTGAAATACCAATTCCTTCCTGAGATGGTCTGCCTTGGCCCTTAGAAAAGCACTGGCCTTAAAACATGTGCATTAGATGAAAAGCCTTTACAGGATAGACTAGGAAGGAAGATAGGCAAGAAAGACAATTAGACAGGAACAGAGATTTTATAAAACACAGGACCAAGGGAAGCATGTGGAGGAACATAGCCTAGAGAGTAGGTGGCATCATTATCTGTGAGGACCAGATCAATAGGGGTGGAAAATAAGCTGGAGGTTAGAAATTCCCGTAACCTCCATACACAGATGGCAAAGGCGCCAGTCACCAACCTTTTAACAAGTACAGAGGAAACAATAGAACAAGAGGAGAGGGGAGGGCTGGAGGCCTGTTGGGATACATTCCCTAGTGCAAACCAAAGCTAGCTAGCACTACAGAGGAAAGTAACCCTTGCTATCCAGGCACAGTTGGAGTTTAAATGCTCATTTTGTTGTTGCTGGGTATGTTTGCCACCGCCATTTCTGAACACCATGTTTTCCATACAGTATAACAGGGTTAGGTGAGAAAAACATCCTGTAAACAAAACAAGCAAATAGCGACTTAAACAAGAGATAGAGACGGCATGCTGATAAGGAAACCCAATTTAAAGCAGGCGTGAGAAATGCAAGTGCTGGTATCTCAGGCTTGCACCCAGGCAGTCTCGCTGAGTCTAGGATACCCATGTGCAAGGAAGCTGTGAGTGGAGTCCAACACTGTGTCACTTTGTGGGAGCAGAGCTGGAGGAGGAGGGAAGGAGAAAAAGGGACCGTGATTGTCTCATTTACGCAATTCATTCGGTCCAATTCCAGGTTGGCCGAGATCCTGTGGAAAAACTGAACATTTTTTTTTCTGCCAAAAAAGAGCATTTAGTGTTGGCATGGATGTGCAAGCTTTGAGTTTGGTCCAGTAATTTGATTTTGATATGTCAACATCTTAAAATACAACCTAAAGACAATGTCTTGAAAAGTAGTGCAACAAAACTCCACTGGCCCCTGGCCCAGCTCTGCCGCACTGTGGCGCCAGAGTCTTCCCAGAACACCCTCAAACTTAGTCCCGAACCATCAGCCTCAGCCATGCATTCATAGATTTGCTGTGTGTCTAGCAGATTCCTACTAGCACAGCATCAGGTAGTCACAATCTGGTGAAATAGTTAGCTTGCCCTCATGGAGCCTGTTGTCTAATATGAGCAGTAAACATGCAGGCCTAGATGTGGTTCTGATCATGTAAGGTGAAAGGAAAGAAGTTCTGTCTGTGAAGGTAGAGGACAGAAGGATGAAAAGATAGGGGAAAGGGCAGGCAAACTCCTCAGAGAAAGGGATGTTTAGGCTCAAGCACAGAAGATAATGGAGGATTTAATATGTTCTGTCTTAGAAATTAGGTATTGAGCTAAGTCATTCTCATGCGCCATTCAATCTATACAACCGCACCTGTGAGGCACATCCTGTTATCAGCTCCATTTGACAACAGAGTCATAGAGAACGTGAGCATCTGAATCACACAGCAGAGGAGCGGCACTTGGATCCGAGCACAGGCAGTCTGGTGCTGTGTGCACACTCAACCCCTGAGACATACTTAATCTCTCTCACAGTCAGGCACCAGCCAGGATGGGTAGAGACACAAGATAACATGCCACGACCCTGCAACTCAAAGAGCTGGCATATAACCCGTCAAGGAATGAAGTATCTGAAGTGCAGTGACAATGGTGGGGAGCACCACCAGGCATGATGGGAGAGGCGGGCAGACAGCAGAACTGCTCAGCCTCTGTAAGCCAATGGGTAGTGCTAGCTTTCTGTGTCATATGATCTGGTTTAGACATTAAAAGATCACCCTGGTGCTATACATAAACCAAGAATATGTGTAACAGGGAAGCCAGTGGTTTATGCAAAAGATAATGATGGCTTCATGTAAAGGGAATTGGACTTGACCGCTATTGGGAAGACGTCTTGCATCTCTTTGATTCTGCTTCTCCCTCCACAGGTCTCACACCTTATTGTTTTAGCATTTAAAATCCTAAAAGAAAACTAAAAACAAACAAAAAAATTCTTAATTCTTCATGTCAGTCACAGGGTGATAGGCCTGTTTCCTTGTCACATACTAATGTGGAATAGAAGGTCTCTAGCAGTAAATTTCCCATTTGGTATGCTCTTCACCTCTACGCAGTATTCTAAAAGCCCCTCCTTCTAATCCCATGATATGATCATCCCAGTCCTTTACTTTGTTTGATGGCTTGTCCTCCAATACAATTTACTAACTCAGAAATCTGAAGGTCAGCTTTTTCTTTTATCCATCTGCTCCACAACATCATAAAGTCAAGAGAGGCTGAAACGATCTTCCCTAACAAGAGAACACGGACAGACAACCTCCATAGACACAAGAAACAGCTCTGAACAAAGGGGAAATAATAAAACCCCCAAAGTGACAACTTGGACCACATTCATAATGACTTGGGCTGTAAAGACCAGGTGTTATGTAGATGGGAACTTGTTATTATCCAAAGACTTGGCAACCTGAATCCTCTTCTACTGGGCACCAAGCCATGCAATACACATAGGTCTAACTTTGATGAGGTAGGTAGAACTTCTGTCTTCTATTTTGCTGTTTTGCAAGGACATCAGCATGTTTGATGGGAAGTAGGTCTGTTTACAGGCAAGAAAGGCAGGAAAACACATTGTACATGCAAACACATGTACCTGTCCTCCTACATGTACATGAACATAAACATGTGCCTCAATACATGAACACACATGTACCTGTGTGTCCATGCATCTGCACTTCTGTAAGTGCATATACACCTAAACACACATGAAGACATACACATAAACATGTACCTAAACTCACAAGAACATCCATGCACAGAGGAGATAAATAAAAAGAAGTCCTTGCCAGGGATATTTCTAATTTATTTCTCTTAGATTCGGAACATCAGAATTTTCCTCGCTATTAGCTACCTCCGTCTCTATGCTATGTGTCCTCTCCCTGAGACTCCCTGTCATATCAGTTTGATTCCCAGAAACCTATTCTTCATCCTGTCACTTGACAAGTGTCCCTTCATAAATACCACTCTCTCAGAAAAGCCTTTCTGCCTTTTCTTTATAGGAGATAGCATGTGCCATCTCCATGTATCTCCTCATCTGGTCTTTCTTTTCTCCATCATACTTACCATGATCTGAAATTCAGTTACGTTGCATAATTGTCTCAACATTTTTATCCCATCGAAAATATAAACCCACGCTGGAGAAGTTGCTCAGTGGTTAAGAACACTTGTTGCTCAATTGTGAGGACCTTTGCATTAATGTCAGGAGGCTTTTAAACACCTTTAATTCCAGCTCCAAGAGATCTGACACCTTCCTTAACCTTTTCAGGTACCTACATATACATGTGTACACAGGCCACATACCTCTCTCTCTCTCTCTCTCTCTCTCTCTCTC